>JAOBRC010233910.1:0-14545 GCA_027575255.1 Scolionema suvaense | reverse complement strand
CTCATCTGATAGACAACTGCAGTCTGACTGATTCGATTATGCACTCACAGGAGTAAAGGAAGGGTTGACTTGATAATTTATGGGCTATTTATGAGTTAGAAGTGACTACTTCTAGTTTACCATCAGTTATATCATTTTCTAAAACTGTTTGTATCTGAGCCATTTAAAAATAAACATTGTGTGGTCACATAATTTTTAACACAAATATCATCAGAATCTCTTCCAAACAGTTCAAGGCATCACAACTCGACAGACAGCCTCTGCAAAGCAAACTTCATTTTCACATCACCTTGCAACATAATTTTGAGATACCAAAACAAACCCACAAACGATTCAAGGAGTTGGAGAACCACTACGTACCATGCTATTAAAACAATGACATGTCAATTTTTTCAACAATCTCTAGGAGAACACAATGCCATTCAAAAAAATTCTACGATCAGAACACATTGAATATCAACAAAGAATGTTAAAAAATGTCCAAAAAGAAACAAAGCAAGAAACAAGAAACATGTTTTGAGAATCTAGCCAGTATTCAGTAATATTAAGGAAAATGAAAATACGACAAGGAAACTGTTATAATGGAACAGTTACTATCGTGATTGTGTGAATCAGTACTTTACATCACATACAATAAACCTCAAGTGATATTTTACAGGGCTAAAATGACACGGAGTGACACATTTTTAGCAAATAAAAAACTAAAGTCATGCTTAAAACTTTTTCCCTGACTTTTCCCTGACTTGGTTCATTTTTAAACATTTTTCCCTGACTTTTCCAGGTTTTCCCTGACTTTTGCCAAAAACATAATTTTTTCCAGGTTTTCCAGGTTCCAGGTCTTGTGGCAACCCTGCAGATATGGCACAATGATTTACAACATACTTAAAACTGCTCTTAAGTTTTATGCGAGAAAAAATATAAATAAAATGATTAAAGATCTTGAAATATCTCTGCAACCCCTTGAAAGCAGCCATTTCTTGGATATGAATGGCCACGTCGGCAAAGAGCAAAAGTCTCACAGATATGAGATAGGGTTCATGCTATAACTAACACAAAAGTTGGAAAATATCAATGAACAGATCTCGAAATATTTGAAGAAAAAAACTAAAATGGCCATTATTGGAGATAAACGGCCTCACTCAATATTCAGACAAGAGTTTTCCTCGATATGGCATATGGCCCATAAATGTATCTACTATTGGTCACCACTTTCACATCAGAAATTACTAAAAAAATGTAGAGATAAAAAAAAAACAGAAGTGGCCACTTCCAAAATTTTACAAAAACAGGTCACAGAATTAGTGGACTCCCGCAAACATAACTGAGAATCTTTGTGTTAGATCAAAAGAAAAAGAAAATAAGACAGGAGCCATAAGATTTGCACCACAAATGGCAAAAAAACCGATGAAGCATGCCTGAAAATGTTTTAAAAAAAATAGCCGTTATTGACATAAACTGCCACCCACACGCTGAACAGCATATTACTCCGAAGATATAAGACAGGGGTCATAACATGAGTTACATCACTCATTAGATCCATGCCGAAAATGACAAAAAATAGAAAAACAGTTGTGACATACCAGGAAAAAACCCTGAAAATAGCCATTTTTGGACTTGCTTCCCACCCACAAGCCTAACGAGATTTTCTCCGGACATCACACATGATTCATAACATGCGCAGAGTTGCCCCTCACAATCACACCAAACATTGGATATCGGAACCAGATAAACAATTTTTGACATAATTGGAAAAATATAAGAAAAACGTCATTTTTGGACGCAAATTGCTACCTGCAAGTCTACCTAGATTTTCTGGAGACATGCCACGTGGTTCATAACATGCATACACTGATTTATCCAGACGGTTTTCTGAGACCGCTGAACGGCCTCAGGAACTCAATCCTGAGATTGAGTTTAAAACTGAATCTTGAAGTCAAATTTCAGGATGACTAGAATTATACTCCCTCAGTCACGAAAAAACCTCTGATTTTCTCTACACCTAACTGGCTCATTGATTTGTACTTTCATACCTGCATTCAGCAACACTAATGAGGAGGCTGTGTGCGATAGTTGATGTTGTTTGAAAGGTAATTGATAAGAATGTATTATTTGTAAGGTTGTCGGAATCTTCCTATATATATTTTTTGTGGAATTTATTTTCACAGTTCGGTGGTGGATAAATTTTGTGGGAAGTAATTTTCACGTTTCAGCACTGTCAGAGTTTAAAAAAAAAGGAATTCAATTTCGCGCTTTTGCCGCCCAAAAACCGTGAAGTCCGTGAAAATTCCCTGGAAAATTTCTTCCCTCAAGGTCAGTTGATCTTCTTTTCATGCTTAAAAATTAGGCAATTCTAAGCATGTGATTCTTCAATCATTAGCTCCTAATATTAAAAAAGAATGCAAGGCGTTGAATTAGAACATTGGAGCTGGGTTGTTTTCAATGGTATGTTCCATTGGAGACCTGTGGTTGTGTTTCATGTGAAACTGTGAACAGGACTGCAGCCTCGTTTGGACTTTTCATAATGGGGCAACAGCTGCGTGTGGTCCGTTTGCCAGCAAGAAAAGCATCAGGCGCTGGTTGGTCATCACATGCTTGAGTAAAGTTGGTTTTAGGCTACGTTAGGTAGAATAACAGCAGTATTTGTTCATGAGGCATCCAAATGGGGAATTAATGATGCAAGTAAGTGATTCTGCCTTGAATATCGGTCATAGAGCCATGATTTTGTCCCGGTACAGAGCTATGATTGGAGCAGTAGTTGCCATCTACTTTGTAAAGCAATTTCTGCCCATAGGTGACAAAGAAATGCCAAAATGCCCAAAACCCCCAGCTGACAATGCTCGCCTCATTCGCTATGCTCCTGAGGCTCAAGTGTCTCAACAAACTATCAAAGTCACATGAACCAAACACAAAAAAACTCAATCTTTCACAGAAAACGGCCCCAGCTAAAACTGTCTGGATGAAAGCTTGGCATAGAATTGCCCCAAATATGCATACTAAAAATAACAATGAACAGATTAACCGTTCATGATGTATTTGAAAAAACCCCAGACAATCGCCATTTTTGGATGTCAATTGCCACTCGTAAGCCAAACCGGATTTTCACGACACATGACACATGGTTCAAAACATGCGCAGAGTTGCCCCTAATTTTGCACCAAAAATGAAAAGCATTGGACCAACAGTTTTGGACACATTTAGAAAAAACATGACATACAACATTTTTGGACGTAGACTACCACCAGCAAGCCTAATGGGATTTTCCAGAGACATGCCACATGGTTCATAACATGCGTAGAGTTGCCCAAAATATTCAAACCAAAAATAGCAATGAATGGATTAACTGTTCATAAATTATTTGGAAAAAAACATGTTGGATGTAAATTGCCACCCGCAAGCCAAACGAGATTTTCATCAGATATTAAAATACACCATTTTTGGACGTAAATTACCACCTGCAAGCCTAATGAGATTTTCTGGAGACATGGCACATCGTTCATAACATATGAGGAGTTGCCTAAAATATTCACACCAAAAGTAGCAACGAACAGATTAACCGTTTACGACACATCGGAAAAAGCCCTGAAAATCGCTATTTTCGGACACAAATTGCCACCCGCAAGCCAAACAAGATTTTCAGGACATATAAAATATGGTTCAGAACATGCGTAGAGTTGCCCCTAATATTCGCACCAAAAATGACAAGAATTGGAAATGGTTTTTGACATACTAGGAAAAAAACACGACAAACATCACCTTTAGGCGTATATAAAACGGAATCTTCAAGCCGAATGAGAGTTTTCTCAGGTATCACACGTGGTCCACAGCATAACTGTTATTGCCCTCTAGTTTCACACCATAAACCACAAAAAAGTAATGAACGGATTTTGAAAAACCCTAAAAGTAGCCATTTTGGGGCATAAATTACCACCTGCAAGCTAAACACAAATTTTGTTCAAAATTCCGGCTCCATCGCTTTTCCTCAATCACGGACTGTAACCTCCACACCAAATTTCAGAAAAATTCATTGAGCAGTTATCCGGGAAGATGCATTGGTGATGGACGGAAGGTCAGAAGGACAGAGGACAGACCTCATTTTATCAGACTCTTCTGCTAAAGCAGGAGTCCAATTATTCGGTTTACAATAACGGGTACTCACTTTCATGCTATATTTCAGAAATATTCATGGAGCTGTTACAAGGGAAAAAGGGCAACAAACAGATGGATGTGCAGACTTAAGTTTACAAGACTCTCCGCTAAAGGGAGAGTCCAAAAACTCATTAAAATACGGTACATACGGGAGAATAGTTAGAACTTTTGCATCAGCAGGAAGGCCTCCATTCTTCTGGGATAGACTTTTTGTCAGTTGATGGACAGCAGCTTTTGCCATTCCATATCCAATCATGCCTGCGAAGCAAAAAAGTAAGTGCCAATAGCAAGGTGGATTAAAGAATCGATATAGGAACCATCATTCTTAGACAAATTTTAGGAAAAATCCATATTACCTACAAGCAAAACAGATAAAGAGGGGGATCGCCATGATCCGGTCACCTAAGTCACAGTGACTCTGGTTTCCTCTCAAATTTTAGCACATGATTCCAAGTTACTGCGTGTAGATAAGCACTCCTTCCCTTGTTTTAAATTGACCAGTGCAGTGTTGATCTAGCAGCTCATGCTACTCCAGTATATGCAATACTTCACAAGGAGGTAGAATCATCATAATCTGGCTGAAGTCGCTATAACCCAGCCACCCAGGACAACTAATAATTTTCATGTTTTTGCAAAACAACATACCTACAACGCCTTATTTGTCCGATCTCACAAATCGTTGAAAAAGTAAACTAGGTCACTTAGGGCTAGGAAATGCAATGCAAGAACAGAGATATCAAGAATGTCCCAATTTTTGCACATTTTTTCATAAAATAAATGATCAATTCTGTCATGAACTATTTCGAACAATGGAATATTTTCATTTGCAACAGTTTTTACGCATTATACAATAAATTTCAAATAAATTAATTTCCATGGCTGGATCATGGCAACAGGAAACTTTATTGACACCTGAGATGTTATCTCTTCAATACCAGGAATGTGTAAACCCAGAGCATACCGAGGCCAAGAGATTAAGTGTCATGCCATATCAAGGCTGTCAGGCATCTTCCAAAATCTTTGAGAGCGAGTGAATAGGGCCAGTTAAAAAAAAAATACTGAAAATAAATTTATTTTGAATGCTAGAAATGACAGCCTTATGAGGATTTGAACAAGAGTCAAATTTATAGTGGAAAGAAGGATTCTGAAATTTTGTATAGAAATAAATGTATAATCCCGTTGGTAATAGATACAGCTGAAATATATTGTACATATAGAGTTCCAGCGACCAAACTACCTCTTTTCACAAACACAAAAAGATAACTCAGAAAAATTACTTTCAATGGATTCTATCAGAAACTGTCCCTTTAAAGGGACAAGATCTGAAAAATGATTTGAGGCTATCCATACAAAGTAACAGCACTGCCGCCAGGACTCTAAATCTGGAGAAAGATATTTTCATCTTGATGCTCAATTCTTGAATTTAGTTATCCAGCAGAAATTCTGATCATGGTCAAACCCTTGAAATTTCAATTTGCCAAGAAGCATGAATTTATATGAACATTGAGTTGTAAAAATATGCTACTTATACTGTGGTTGTTTTTATGTTGAATAGAACCAGTTTTGCTCAAAATCTTTCAACTTGCAGACAAGTATCAGATATTGTCCCTTGAAATTTGGTTGATACAAAATTGTAATAACAATCATTGTCATGCTGGCAAGCTCAGTCTGCTGGATGGCTTACAGTCTATCCTGCGTATAAGATGCTTTGTTTTTTGGTATGAGGGAGCTGCAGAAAATGTAGATTTCTATGAAATTAACAATGATTGGTGGAATTCAAGTGGTCTATTGAAGCGACAAATTCAGTTCGTTGTTGCATGGCTAAACTAAATGTTCATCATAAACACCATGTGGCTCCAAATCAGAGAAATATCCATGTGCTCTGGACTGTTATCATATAAATACACTGTCTTGATGCATAGATGTGACTAGTTTTTTGCCTGAATTGCAGAAACCAGCATGGCATTCAGTGACAACAATTCCTAGTTAGTAACCATAGTTAATGAAAATAACGATTCCAGATTCCCAATGACTTCTACTACTTGGAGCAGAATCATGTAGTTAAAAATGAGTGAATCCTTCATTTACCCTGCACCTCTGTTTGAAGTGATAGCAGTTCATCTTTGGCATCGTTATGCTGAAACAACATTAAAACATCAACTTGTTTTCCGTCTATCTTGGAACTTTTCTTTGTCTGGTTTTCAATTTTGTTCGTATTGAACTCATATTAGCCTTGCTGTGCAATTAAAATGGTCAAACAAAAGGGAATAGAGCACTGAGTTATTATTTGCCACATGTTCATACAAACAACGCATAGCAATTGACACAACTGATCCATCTAGAAAGAAAATAGAATCACTTCATTCATTTTTGATGCCATGATAGCAATATTCTGAATGCGTATCCAAATAGGCAAGCTTTTTGTCAAACAGAATAGAACACGAAAAATGAAAAATACCTCCCGGACAAGAGATGACAGAAGTTGTGATTAATTTGAACTTTCATGGAGAAATGTTTGAAAGTCAATGTCTGAAACGTTTTAATACTGCAAAGCATATCAATCGCTCAATTAAATGCAAAGTTTTTCATTTGTCAGGAGCTTCTCGTCAAGTCAAAATTAGCCTGATTCTAGGAAATACTTTCATTCTTGCTAACTAGGGCAAATAACAAGGCCAACTGAAGACACAGAAGATACATACAACCATTCACATTATGCAAGACTTGACCTAAAAACCTGGTCCGGGCAATTTTCTTTGAGGATTATAGATCACCAAAGTTTCTCATGCAGAAGATGACTTAAACTTTTCATGAATGAATCCCCAAGTTCAGCGTTTGATAACTTATGAGAGGTTTCAAAGCGTAAATGCAATTTTTAGAAATGCTTTAAATACTCAGCACTCGAAATTCGTGCGAAATGAGGTTGGCAAAATATGCCAACCTTGAACCACATCAGGTCAGCAATGCTGAGACAACAAGTCACATAATTAGTGGACTGCCGCAAAATTAATTGAGAATCGTTTTGTAACATCAAAGAAAAAAAACGAGACATAAGCCAAAAGATTCACACCACAAAAAACAAACCACCAATGAAGGGTTCTAGAAATATTGTGAAAAAACCCTGGAAATAGCCAATATTGGCATAAATTGCAGCCCGCATGCTGAACAACACATTCATAGATATACGGAATGGATCACAGCATAAAAATAATAAGCCGCCCCAAGATCCACCCAAAAATGAAAAAAAAAGAAGAGTCGTTTTCGTATATTACCGCCCCGTAGCCTAACCTTAACGAGATTTTCCCCAGACATAGCACTTGGTTCACGATATATGCAGAGTTGCCTCGAAGAATCACACCAAAAATGCCAAACAACGAATCAAGCATTTATGCCGTGTTTGAAAATATACCCAAAATAGCCAATTTCAGACACAAATTGCCACCTGCAATCGAAACGAGATTTCCGGAGATATGGCACATCGTTTGTGCAGATTTGCTGCAAATATGCACACCAAAAATGACAAGAATCTTATCAACAGTTTTTGACATGGAAAAAACTCAGAAAATTGGTATCTTAGGTCGTACATTGCCACCTGCAAGCCAAACAAGATTCTCAGGAGACATCGCATATAGTTCATAACATGTGCTAATTGCCCCTAATATTTGCACCAAAAATGACAAGAATCGGGTAAACAGTTTTTGATTATTCGGAAAAAAAACATGAAAATCATTATTTCTGAATATAAATTGCCACCTGCAAGCCAAACAAAGTTTTCTGGAGACAAGGCTCATGGTTCATAACATGTGCAGAGTTGCCGCAAATATTCACACCAAAGATGACAAGAATCAGATGAACAGTTTTTGATATATTTGGCAAAAACCATGAAAAACGCCATTTTTGGACAAAAATTCCCACCTGCAAGCCAAACGAGATTCTTAGGAGACAAGGCACATGGTTCATACTATAAAGTCAGTGCACCCAATCATTGCGCACACCTAATCATAGCGCACCTCCGCAAAATCATAATTTATGCTTTACACAAAAATAATGTTTACGAAAGAATATTGCATTTCAATTCAGCAGCCTTCCTTCCAAAAGGTTCATACATATGAGCTGCTGCCACAGTAACGTCAAGCAAACTAGAAGCTGTTTAGTTGACCAGTACAAAAAGTTCTGAAATATTAACTTTTCATGTAGCGGACCGAACTTTGTTATATTTATGCGGGACGATATTTTCAAACAAATACGGAAACATATTTACATCCCACAGCAATCAAGGAACATTCTCTAACAGTTCTCCTTATTTGATTCATCGCTCTTTCCAGAAAAAAGTGGTGCGCAACGATTGAGTGCACTTTGCCTCCATGTGCACATAATGGTTGCGCACCCTGTGATTTGCCTGGATTATCATCTAAACGCATGTCAGAAACATTCTTGTACTTAAAAAATTAGCAAGCAACTTTGTTTGCCGAGAAAAAACACTCAAGCATGCACTCATGATGCTGTTATACGTGAATTAGAGTGGAAATTTTCAAGATCATCAGTAAAATGCAGTCTTTTAACAAATGGCTGCGTATTTTGACCTAAAACTACAAAAAACAACGAGAATTAAGCTAACGAGGCACAATCACGGCACCAAAACAGATTTTTGGAGAGCATGTCATGTAGTCCATCAATGACGACATTAATGTGACAATGGTGAGCAATGATTAGATGCACGTGCGCAATCATTACATTATGTTACATTACATTACATTACATTACATCATTTTCTCTGGAAAAGGCACATGGTTCATAACATGTACATGTGGTTGCCTCAAATATTCACACCAAAAATAACAAGAATCGGATGAACAGTTTTTGAAATATTTGGAAAACATTGAAAATCACTATTTTTGGATATAAATTGCCAAACAAGAGTTTTCCCAGATATGAAACATGGTCCACATCATAACTGCTATTGCCCCGCAGTTTCACACCAAAAACTACAAAAAAGTAATGAACGGATTTTGAAATATTTTTGAACAACCCTAAAAATGGCCATTTTTGGGCATTAATTGCCACTTGCAAGCTAAACAAAAAATTTTTCAAAATTCCAGCTCCATCGCTTTCCGTCAATTACGGAGAGTCACCTTCACATCAAATTTCAGAAAAATTCATTGAGCGGTTATCCGGGAAAATGCGATGGTGACGGAAGGACGGACGAACAGACAGACCTCATTTCATAGGACTCTTACGCTAAAGCGAGAGTCCAAAAACTAAGCTGTTGGTTCTCTAGACTGCCTTCATTCTTTACTTTTGCCAGTCATGCGAATTTCCTCAGTAACAAATACCTGATATATCACTATACTTCATCTTGAGGACGGTTGAACATTCATAATATTCAATTCATATCTCAGGTGGAACTGCAAAGCGAAGTCATCCATGGGGATCGATCTTCCTGCAGCTCAAACTGCTATGCTAGATTTATAAAGTCAAGGCCATTGTCACGGGTTCTTCTGGAAAATTGTCACAAGGTGCAAAAAGAACAAGATGCGCAAGAATATAGTTTGCATTGTAATCTCACCTATGCTCTTGTTCTGCGAATTAAACAGCCGTAGTGTTGTGAAGAAGCAAACGAAGGAAGTTAAATGAGAAAAGGGGAAGTGATAACATAACAAGTAATTTTTATTCCGAGTTTTGAAAACAGGGAATATTCAGGTCGGCAATAACATGCTGACCTCCATAAAAGCCAGGGTGGCAGTTAGGTCGGCATTGCATTGAATTTCGAGGGCTCAATACTGCTAATGCTCGGAAAAGATTTCAGCCATTTAAACACAGTTTGCATTACAGCTAACCAATGGATTTTGCGAACTTTGGTTCTGTTGTATGTTTTTCTTAGACTAGGTGGCAAACTTTTGAAAGTGGCAAAGGTAAGATAACACCAGCAGATCACCTGCTACGAAGCAGTACACAAGTGAGGAAAAGACTGGTATGTCTCATAGTCTTTGAGCTTTAAGTCCCCTCCTGCAGTTACATTTTTCAGTTCAAGTGGCAGATCAATCAAAAGTTCATAACAGTGACTACAAAACGATGTCAGGGTTTTCTCTATTTCTGGCTGGATTACAAGTTATAAGCGATTTAAGCTGAAATTTTCAAAATGCTTGAAAAAATGTTAGGAATTTCTGGAATATATGCCTACAACTCAAGAACAGATAAATATCTCGAAAATTGCCGAAACTGCTTCGAAGTTACAATCCTGGACAAAATATTTGGCACAAAAGGCTTTTTTCAGCCAAAATCAAAAATGCAATTTTTAACACTTTTGCCTGTAAAAGCACTTTCAACCACAAGCGCTTCAAGAAAGTTTTTACAGGTGTTTAGCAAACTCTATCTACAGTCTCAGTGCAGTTTCTAGCAATTTACGCTAGTAGGCTGAATTCCATGCCCTTTGTTCTCTACATTACCTGAAAAAATTTAAAAGCCAAAGCCACGCTCTAAAACAAGCCCTACTATACCATGCACACACCCTAGAAATGCCAAAACATGATTGTTCAAAAAACAGAACTAGTAAGCCTCTCAAGCAAAACCCACCCTCCTTCCCTGATTTGCGGTTAGGTACTTGTCGATCTGTTTTCATTTACTTGCGGTACAGAATATTATGACAAAAATGCGCATGTGCGCCAATTATTTTGACCGGGATTGTATATCTTTCCTGGTTTGTCTGAAATTAGTTTTGTGGGAAAACATTGAACTTAGAGGGACTTAGAGTTCTGCAAAGAATAATGACAATAAATAGTGCATTGCGTTGATGTGTCAAACTTATGCAACATCATAGAGACTTGAATGAAGCAAATGACAAGTTTTAGAGGCCAACGCTCTCCGAGGGTTAATAGTAAACTTAAATCATCAAGCAGAATGTTTAAAGAAGACCTAAAAGCAAGTTTACTTCAATCAATTTCTATGAATTTGAAACTAAGTCAGAGGAAAATTGTTTGCTGTATTTTGATAACTCTAGTAGGAACAGGTCTTTATTTCACAGAGCGTCCTCCCCTCCGTTTCTGCTGAGGGGGAGGGGGGGTGGGGGTGAAAATTTTCAATTTTTGGAAAGGGGGGAGGGGTAAGAAAAATTTTCATTTTCAGGGGGGGGGGGGGGTTACCAGGAAAGGGCAAGGTAAGATTTTTCAGGGAGAGTTGACAGATTCTGGTGATTGAATTAATCCAGGCCGCGTATCTTCACATCTAATATTGCTTCGTGTGTGAAGTATCATCAAAACAAGCATCCAGCTATATTAGGAAGATCCGTTTAGTCACAGTTGCCTTGTCATGCGACCCAAAAATGGACATTCACCAGGTCAAAGGTATGCAATAATAGTGAACAGCCTAATTTTTCCAGGGGGGTGGGAAATATGGCCGTTTCTGAGGGGGGTGGTCTGCAAAGGAAGGGATAGCACCAGGAAAGATGGGGGGGGGGGAGGTTGACACCATGGAGGACGCAATGTTTATCGTTTTTGGTTTAAAGCTGAACTCGGTTGTTCAGATGGCTTTGAGAACTGTTGAGTGAAAGAAGGACTAGTCTTTCTTTCTCCACAGTTATTATGTTTCTAGTTCTGACGGATCCTGCCTGTGCGAATTTGCATTTGATTCAGTACACATTTTTTTCCTTTTGTTTTTAAGTTCCAGAGACCCCCTAGAATAAACACTTAAGAAAACTATTTCCAGCCTCGAACTGCAAGGCAACAGGAAAAAATAAATTAAACAAAGTCAAACATTGTTAACTGGACAATCCTGAGGAACCTGCTTAACGTTTTGGTGAATTTTTCTCATTAAAAGCAATTTGGCCAAATAAGATGTGAGATGAAAAACTGTAACAAAGAGGAAGGCAAGGAAATTTCTGAAAAATACATTTTTGAAGCCCATGGAAACCCATGAAAAATTGAAAACATGGAGCTGATCTGGTCTGGCATTCCTCCTCTAGAAAAATGTGTCATTTCTATGCCGTATCATCTGGAGAACGGAATAGCTACTCACATCACACAAGCCATACTGCTCACGGTATGACATCAAACCAATACGCAGTTGAGAAATGTCGATTTATTTTATAGAGTGATTTTGTTATGTCTAAGTCTCGCTCACGTTCTAGTTTATTTCACTTTATCCCAGCTTTATTTATCTGAAATTTTCTCCGTTTGGGCACCTGTTTTTTCCATCTCATTGATGTCCAAGTGACGTGCCAGTACATCCTCGTGTGTGCAACAAATTTCTAAATATGTACATTAATATATTTGGATTTATTTATTTACTGTAAGAACTGTTGATTGGTGTCTGTTTATAAGGATTTTGATATGATCTGTATGTTTTTGCATTTCTATCCTTCACGCTGTATCGTTCCTGTATATGTATAAAGCTGTGTTGACTTCTTATCTATTCTGATCGACGATTAGGTGACTATACTGCCTAGTAGGATCGACGATTTTGCTTGAATATCTGTTGGAGCTCTTACTTTGGATTTACTGTACATCTGAGCACAATTCCGAGCTCAATGCAATACGATGATGTTTTTCTTTTCTCTTCGTTCTTTTGCCGTCGTGAAACTTGAGATTTGTTTAATGTTTGTGAAAAAAACTAGTACGAAATCTACTTCTAAAGGTCATTGCTTCAAATTTGAAGTCCTATCATTCAAAACATCAGTCTGTGATTTATACATGTACTCTGCCTCATGTTGAAGACAAACGATACATATCAGACAGCACATTACATTTTGTTAACTCTTGGATCCCGCAATGTTTGCGAAACTGACCTGAAGTTTTTCATCATTTTGCAAACTGCATTCCTGAACCACATTAGTTTGAGCTGCAAGCTAAGTGTCAATCAACGCAGAATTGTCTCTGCTTTCAAACGTCCTCGACCTGGCCTTGTCAAATTCCTGTGTTGGTGCGCCAAAGGTAACCCTTTCATCTGAGAGTATATGTATACTACGTCTTTGGAACTCTTAGGATCTACATTGCCTGTTTACCTTTTTTCTGTTTTTTGCAGTTCAAACATCTTCTGAAAAGTAGGTGAACTACCAGTGCTACGATTGCTTCCTGATATTTCAAATTTGAGTGCTGCCAATTACCAAACCGTTCCTCACATTTTTAAAAAATTGTCAAGTTACGGCGTGTTTTTGTCAGCTTCAGTCGTATACACTGCCTAATATTAAATGTAAACTCGTCAGACGTAAATTCGCCACATCTATATACGTTCAGATACCCAGAGCGAGTTTAAGATATACTTTGGTATTTTTTGTTGATTCTTATTAGCCAGGTTGTCCTATAATACTGAACGTTGTTTGTTCCTGCAACATCTGAAATCCTTTTTTTTTTTGTTTTAACTTGCAAAACACGAAGGAACACATCAGTTGTGATATTATGATGCAATAAAAATTAGATTGGCTTGCATGTGGAGTGGATATCGTTACTGCTATTGTTGGTTGTGAAGATGTTTGAGACAAAAAAGTCAGAATGGCATTTCAATAGTCAAGATAGCTGAGCAGCTGAAGATAAAGTTTCCCAATTCACCCTGCTTCCTTCTTCTGGATTCCAAAAATCTGCTATTAAAATGAAAATGTGTTCATTTGCTAAGTCCAGTGTCAGTATGAAAAAAAAACAAACAACGCGTTTCTTCCTGAACTTCAAGTCGCACTCATTTCCAAGGTACGACAAATGCCCAGAGCAGTCTCATCGCTACGAAACCTGTTCCTTGTGACACTTTCCCTTTTCATTAAAACGACCAACAATTTGCTGCTAGTGAAAAATATTGACCCGAGAATTGCATTGATCTGCGCACAAGGATTCATGTACCAGCCTTTCCAATAGACGATAATTTACAGCGTGACGACAACTCCTAAAATCTCATAAAAAAGGTAAGTAATAACTCTTTAAAATGTACCAACTAACCTATATTTTCTCATTTTTGAGAAAAGTTCCTGTAACATTTATGGATTGAACTGAATGACTGTCAGTCAAATTGCATTGGACCACACAGCTGATTCCGATAGACATGTTCGAGTGTGGCACTTGTCATTTTTTGTGTCTAAGGTACTTAGGGGATAATGGGGAAGGAAGAGGGGGGGGGGGGTCGGAAATTTTACAAAAAGTGATTAAGCGGAGCGGCTCGAAAGTATTGAAAATCTCGAAAATCCTTGCACCAACCAACTTTTCGGATCCAAACGCATGGTCAGATATAAGAAATGTAGTAAATTGTAACAATTGGGTAGTAATTACTTTATGCTATTATAGTACTTCGTACGTCTCTAACTAGCTTTGATGGTAAGTGTTCGCTCGTGCTTATACTACCTTTCAACTATAACTGGTCCTATACAAGTCCTTGATAATAACGAAAACGCTTTGTTGTTTTATGATAACTATGTTGTATAACTTGA
>JAOBRC010233799.1:0-14551 GCA_027575255.1 Scolionema suvaense | reverse complement strand
TACCCTACGCGGTCATAGGCACAAGCAAAAAGCTTTAAATCAACAGATATCAACAGCATACAGATG
Organism: Scolionema suvaense; assembly: GCA_027575255.1. NCBI lineage: Eukaryota > Metazoa > Cnidaria > Hydrozoa > Limnomedusae > Olindiidae > Scolionema > Scolionema suvaense. Next base: position 14,485 of record JAOBRC010233799.1, on the reverse strand, counting down.
CACGAAATTCAGACATTCACTGCAAAAAATCTTCGCCAAAATGGTTTGGCGAAGATATTTTGGCAATGATTGTAGGGTATAGCAAGTCAGTCGAGCTGGCTAACCTCTTTTTTTGCTGAGTTTTACATCAACAAAAGAATAAAATGTGTTTGATGTGTTTCATGTACGATCAGACAGAACTTTTCCCTCCGCTAACAGTTTGGTGTTTCTCAATGGACCGTAGAATAGAGCAGGCTTGGTTTGCTGATCGTTTCCCGGGAGTTTTCTTTACGCTAAGAATCCTTGAATACAACCGAAACTTTGCAAGTTGTTGTAACATTATTCAAAATACGTTATCGGCTGAAACTTTGTCGGGCGAAAGTGACGAATTTTAGCTCGGTGACGAAAATTTTGCCCGAAGAAAAGTTCCGCCCATTGTTAATATTGCCCATAAAAGAGGCGTTCTTGGTTTTCAAATTATTCGTCGGGCGAAAGTGATGAATTTTAGGCTCGGTGACGAACATTTTGCCCGACAAAGTTTCGCCCGATAAGGTATATCATACTCATCCATAATTTGTTATCAAGTTTGACTCTCACCCCTCCCCCCACCTACAGAGCTGCAAAAGGACAACATTTGTGTTCCACGTGATAGCACAAACAATGTGACATCATTTCTTCAGCTCTGTAGATGGGGGAGGGGGGTTCACATCTTCCATTGGTGAGTTTTGAAGATTTCATTGAGAATCAATAGTCAGTTTCAAAATATTTTGAACAAGATTGTTTATGTTTTGGGGTAGACTTATAGCCAATAGAGCAATCTGAGCAATAGTTGCAAGTGACGAGAGTGTGTTGATCAATAGATATGCTTTTGAAATGGTTTTCATCCTTCATACGTGTTATCAGATGTTCATAATGCCACATTTCTTTATATTTTGGTGTGAATTTGGGCGTGGCTACAGTGCTCCTATGGCATGTTACTGCTGTTTTTGAACAATCTTTACTGTTTAAAGTGGCAGTTGCAAGTGACCAGAGTTGATCAATAGAAATGCTTTTGAAATGCAGTTTGCATCATTCCTTGGAAACCAAATTTGAGTGTGGAACTGGGCGTGGCTGACAGGTTTCTAGGGGCTTCTTCTAGTGTTTTGTTTGCTATTTAAGCAGCCAACCAACTATTGTGATTTATGTATAGTTAGTGGACACATAAGCCATGCAAATGCTTTATAAACAGAAAGATCGACACTGTTTGGTACACATTTCCTAAACTATTTCTCATCTGTTGTCAAGGATACCACGAAGGCAATAAAGCCAAAACTATCACCACAACATGAATTTAACACAAGGGCACAACTCTGCCACGTTCAAACACCGCAACAAAATAAATGCAACCTAACAAAATCCTGCAAATGCATATGAATCAGTCCTGTACGTAATAATCAAACCAAACATTTCATTGTCAGGAAGTAGCAGTCTGACACAACTTTTCTAAACATGATATGTAAACTGAATCTAGTGTATATGTCGTGCTTGACAAGTTGCATATTTATATACTATATTTTTCTTTGGGGGCAAAAATGAATTAGTATTACTAAAAGGCACTTTTGACTTTTCAGCTATACATGGTCTAGTATGAAGACATCAGGCAAGACTCTCCACAAGCGACCAGTTATGACTGATCAGTTGTCCAGTCGAGTTCGCACTCTCTACTCGCTGGGAGGTGTGTCTGCCAAGGATATGCAAGATCCCAGAAAGTTTCCCAACCTAGTGAAGTTTTCAAGGGCCACACTATTCCGGCATGCTAAGCTACCCTTAGATGGTGTCCCCCATGACCGCTGTGCACAGAACACCGGGTGATCCAGTTTGACCAATGTGAGAATGGCTCGCATGGTGAAGAGGCACCTTAAGATCATGAGAGAACATCATGGCTCTTTCAGTAATAGAGTGTGGACTTGCTTCGACAATGTCAAACTTGACTTTCGGACGACTGGTGAATGCCAACAGCATCAAGTGCATTGTGCCAGCATTGCAACCTTTAAACAGGCAATGCCTTCGAATCATGCAATATGGATGACCGTGTCAGAACGCTGGAAGTTCTCGACAAGCCTTCAGAAAAGCTGGCACCCAGATATTCAAAATTCCGGCACGTAGCCCTGATCTCAATCCAAGCTAAGAGAATTTCCATAGCAGTGTGAATTACATTTTGTTCGTAGCTGTGGTAGGTGGCAGCAAGAGTTATGAATTTCGCCAGTAGACAATTTTTGAGTGTTACCTTGGTGAAATGTTGTTCCACGCATATGTACTCCTTCTTCCTTCGCCTGATTCTACGACAGAAATATTGCATCTATGATTGCTATGCCTTTCCTTTTTGATTTGTCGCTAGATTCGCCGAGCATTGAAGTCCACAGCCTTAGATGAGAAAGTCACATATGAGACTGATGCCAGCCTTCACAGAGCTCCTTTTGAAAGTCTTTGCATCGTGCGAGAGGGAATACATTGACAAGCTGATAGGCTCAATGCCGGATAGAGTTAAAGCCTTAAACGTAGCAAAAGGCCAGCGGCTAAAGTACTGACGAAGCATAAAAACCAAGCATACATAAACACCTAGTAATCATTGTCCTTCATTGATGTTTGCTAACACAGCTTGACTAACATAAGATTTTTAGCTAGTCCTTGTAGAACATGCAAAGCTCTGTTCTAGGCAAGACACACTATACATCAACAGTTGACGCCCGTTAACTGTGAAAATATAAATGAACAATATTGAATTATATCTTACTAAAAAAGGACAGTTGACGGGCGTCAACTGTTGACGCTTTCACTGATGTTTATAGCTGTACTTGTAGGACAGGCACCACTTCTGGAGTGGCGTAATCACTACCAGTGTGAGGAGACTTTTCTTGTTTAGTTAAGCAAATTGATCATGTTTTGTTGTTCGCAATTGTTTACTCATGAAACAAAACATATGAAATAAACATAAACATGACAATCAGTTATCTAAAATCAAGGTTTAAGACGATGCTAGTCAGCAAAACACTTGCCACGTGCAATCAGGTCGTAGTTACAATTACCAGCCAAGCGTTCAAACTTATGAGAGAAAGACAAATATGTCCACCGCTCGTCCATCAGAGTAGTTTCTCAAGTGTCAATGCGACAGTGCATGATCCGAACTATTTTCTGGTCAGAAGTTGCAAAAATGGGAGGTCGCTTAATCCATTGTACGTCTTTGCTGTGGAAAGACTTAGGCATGGCTGTATTTATTGGCGCTCCATCGAGCAGATTCAGTAGCTGTGACCATTGCATTACTTCCCTGTCACTTACACCATTTGACTTGTACCGAAAGTCATTGAAAAAGAGTAACTCCTTGTCGCAACCACAAAATCGAACGTTGTATTCGCTGGACACACAAAATAGTCAAATATCAGTTGAAGGGGTGATAGTATGAATGATTTAGCACAATTCGTTGGGCCTATGATCATCAAGTTCTGCGCTTTACCTCGAACAAACTGCAAGGCTCTCTGCACCAGCTTTGCGAAGAAGCTCTGGTCAATACCATTTTTTTCTAACACCTCTTTCGCTACTTTCAGCCATGCACCATTACATTCGCGGCCTGCCTCCTCATCGACAGCACAAGGTTTGTAGTCCAGTCTTGGAGTATTTCTTTTTGTGTTTTGCGCTGCCTTTCCATATCTGCCGAGGCATTTTCCAAAAGCCAGGCAGTGTCAATCACTTCCTGCCTGTACTTGCCACTTTTTGACAGCATCCACTTTTAAAGATCTAGTTTGCCATCACTGGCATGTTGTTTAGACAAAATGCAAGCTCCTGCTGCGTCTTGATCTTGCTGCTTATAATTAGATTGTATAAGGCATTCAAGTCAAGACGAGGTACTTTTGCACTGTATGTTTTGCTTCTAAGTTTACGTTTGGCAGCAATGTCATGCATTGTCTTTGGGGTATTATCCAAGGCTGGATAGCCTTCGCTCATAGCATAGGGAAAGTCTAGCCTACTGACATAGGTAAACGCATCATAATAGGTTGTCACCCAAGGTTGGAAGTCCACGTCAATGTCGTGCTTCACCTCCAAATTGCTTACACTGGCATCTCAGTTGCAATGCCAGATGGTAATAAAACCCATCTGTTTGTGGAAGGATCTCAGCAGCACACCCACCCACTTAGCAACCACATGTACTGCACCGTCCCCGTCCCTTTGAAATTCAGCCAGTACAATTTGTGCGAAATGTTGCCTGGATTGTACCTTGACAGCGTCTGCCCTGGAATAAGTAATCAGGTATATGGTTTTAGGACTATTTGGTTTAGTAGCTGCATGCGAGTTGACTTCGTCTCTGCGCGTGGTATCGGTATCAACCCGAGACTGAGGACACTTTTCAGCTGTTTTTGACACGGATGATGTACTATGCACCATAGAAGGGCTACCCTCATCTGCAGATTGCATATCTAGAGAACGCAAGTTTGCAAATAATTCCTGGTGAATGTCTTCAAATTCCATCTCACTGCTAAGCACTAACTAAGTGCACTGCTTGCTTCTAGAAAAGAAAATAGATAATAGATGCATAGACTAGCTTTGACTTGAAAGCCGTCGCTTATTTTATTCCTTAATCGCAGCAGTATCGACAGCCTTCTAGTTTAACCCACAGTATTATCGAAACCAGGAGCGACGACTTGACAGATACGTCCAGGATAATTACTATAATTTCGCTGTAAGCCGCTCGCTCAAACTGGCCAGCGGATATCTGGCTGCACTTCTTGCCAGGGGGTCGTAAACGACTAGCAGCTTCGATGATTGCAACGCTGCATTCATCCTCCTCTCTCATAGAAAGGGTAGAAATGCAAAGAAAAATTTTCTCAACTTTGTGTTCAGCCATTTCGGTTGTCAGAAGTTTGTCATGAACTTTCGGGCACTTTCCGTCTGTTCTTTACAGTTAACAACCCCCTGGCAAGACCGCAGTGCAGACATGCGCATTGATGATATTCTCAAGCTGGCCTAGGAAAACAATCACGTGTTTTTGGGATGGATTGATTTGATTGGATGATATTTTTCAAACAATTCATAAGCTTACCGTCCAGTTCTGGTCGGTCAGGTGCGAGAGTTTGTATGGGAATCTATTTTACGAAACCGAGTCTGTCGAGTCTCGCTCCCCGCTTTGGTTATGGCAGGGTTTTGCTCCGGTTTGAATGTGAGATAGCGAGACTCAATCGAGTCAAAGACTAGCTATAATAGCTACATTGCTAGCTAGCAAGTAATAATATATATAGCTAGTTAGGGCAGCTAGCTAGCTAATGATTTTCAATGCACTTTTCTGTTCCAACACCAGTCCCACTCCAACACCCTAGTCTGGCCTGTATAGCTAAAACTACAGTACCTAGCCTATAGCTGACTATCATTTCTCGTTAGGCTAGCAGTACCCTAGCAGCCAATGTGATCAGACACTGTTCATGGCCTAGAGATAGCTATAGGTCATGCAAATATTGTGTAATAAAGAATCACTTGCCAAGGTGCAGGCTCTTTATCTGTGGCTATGCCGTCGAAACGTTCACTAGAGTGGACCCTCATTTTTTCTGTGGTGCTGTGTGTGGCTAGCTAACTATAGGCTTGGTCACACCAGACACATTTTTTCTAATGTTGCTCTATTTTGTTGTGAAACGCCTACCTAATACATTGCGCAGAAATTAAAAGTGACCGCCTAGCTATGTCAAATGCAAACCTGTACTTGTGTAGCCAAGTGAATGTGTTCGTTTTCTCCTGTAGTTAATCTCTGGAACTTCCACGCTTATGTGGAGTAAAATAGAAATTAGTATTTGATGCAAATTATGACCGTGGCAGGCATTGTTTTGTACCAAGATGTTCTGCAAAGCACTCTACAAGTGATTAGGAACAACTTTAAGGCAAAATTGATTTATTTTAGGTTTTGGACAAAATTGATCATTTCCAATTGTCTTCAGCGAAAGAACAATAGAACAATATAATTTGACCCAAATTTGGAAATTTTTACGTCATTCGAAGTCTTTATAAATTTTATGAGTTGTCAACAGGAACAGGTACCTAAAAACACTTTTCAAGATTTGGCAGCAGAAAAATCACCAGGGCGCCCCCAGCTTGAGTATGGTTAAAAACTAATCAACAGCTGCGGTTGTCCATTAGTGACCCTGGGCTAAGAACCTGGCTGCTTTCAGCAAACGTATTGCAAAGAAACAGAGGAAATAAAAGAGGCAAAAAACAACATATCAATGATGAAGCACAAGTGCATGCATGTCAACTTTTCATCAATTGTGGTTTTTACAAAGACCGTTCATAAAGTTCAGCAATGCCCTCTTCTTTCCCAACCAGATTTAACGAGCGGCATTAGAAAGTTGGTTAAATAAGCACGGACTGTGAAGATCTGAATGGCACCGGTTTCAGGGTCACAGGCACGAAATTTTTTTTGTCATTTCAATAGCTCGCTCAAACATGTATCTTGCCAGCAGCAATTTGCCTTGTCTCTTCTGTCTGTAGCGACTTTAACCTTTGAAAAGTAACATGTTTTCAGGCAGGCTCCAGCAGGCATATTATTACCAATGTCCATTCCAAGATCGAACATAGCGCAAGAGCAAGGGCAACTCACTAATTACAATCGTTTTATACAAGCATCACGTCCATGTGCATGCGCGTCACTTGCTGAGCTTCAGGAAGTTTTAAGTTCACAACAGGGCGTCCTTCTGGTTTCATTCTTCGCCCACTCCATTTTTCAGCAGGTACCCCCCTACTCCCCCATTTGAGCTTGCGACCCACCTGTCTGCCACTAAGTCCCCTCCCCAATCTGTCATGTTATTGTTTATGAGTAACTATGTAACTATTCCTTCTTTAAAGCTTCTTGTGTAAATCTTTTGTATTAGAGCAAAAGAATGGTATTATGATAGCCACATCAATCAATAGGTGCAAAGCTTTGTTCCCTCCCCATCCCCAAACCTTCAGCGTGGCAAAAAAAGCGATGCTAATCATAAGGCGATGCTTATAAAAAGTGTGTAATCTAAGTCAACCCTTAGATTGGCGTAGAGAACTATACCTGGTACATGACAAGGTTTGACACATCTTTCGACTTGGATCTTCCAGTAATGGATCAGGTATGAAATACTCAGACGCTGCTTTGAACGATTTATAGTTTGAAAAGAACATGCAAAAGCATCATCAAGTACAAGGTTTTGTTCAAGCTTCTACTTCCACAATCAGAAATCTCAGAGGCAAGATTTTTCTCCTCTTGCTCTAACACCTACCTTTGACGATAAACCTTTTTGTCTCGCATATTTTATAGATAGATAGACACCAGGTGTAGACTCTAATCATCAGGTAATCGATATTTTCACCAAAAAAATACCTTAACCCTATCAACCCTATCATAATGGACCCCCAACAACTTTTTTAAATATATTTTTATCGACTGTAGTGAGAGTCATGAAACTTTGCGACTTTTCCTAGAATTTATTCAGGGGTATCTTTCTGCAAAACAACTTGGGGGTGCCACCTTCTAAGCGTGATGACGTCATTGTCATAGCGCCATACTCTAAATTTGACATGCTAAAGGAGGCAAACGGCCAAATATAATGCCAAAAACAAGTCTTTTGAACAGTATACCACTATGTTGATGCAGTAAATGATAGAAAACTCTCTGGTATTTTTATTGACATTTTCGAAAATCGACATTTTTGGCATTTTTCAAGCATGTGATGTCATTTTGATGACGTCAGCCACAATTGAGTGACGCCACCGATCAACTAATTATGCTATGTCGTTCTGAGGTTATGGATGTCCCCCCGGACCACCACCGCCAAAAGTGACCCCGAAGCGGATTGGGTTAAGGAGATAAATTTTGCGTGGATATACTTAGGCGAATCATTTGGATTTGGGGACAAAGTGCGTCGAAGTGATTTAACAAATGCACATCAACGAAAGAAAAAGAGAAAGTTATCAACATGCTAACTGTGAGAAAGAACTATTCCACGAACACTGTTATTGATTAACGATCAGAAAATTAATTTCGTTTGCTTTTGATCAGTTTAAAACTTAAATATGATAAATGTAGCATGCATGTAATTTTGCGAATTCAGTAAAAAATATCAAAATTCGCAAAAATTAATCCACGCAAATAAAAATCCCCTTAAGGTATGCCTACTGGTTGAAAATCTGTCAAGAAAATATCAGTTTGCGCACTAACACTAACAGGCATACCAGTTGGTTCCTGAACACTGAATTCTGAAGCAACATCAAAACTAGTGCAAGTTCCAAGCATTTGGGTATGTCAGTGTTTACAAGCTGCAAAGAAGGGACTGACGCAAACGCCTGTTGCTTGGAAAACAATTGTTTGAACAAGGAACACAGATGGTAGAGTGCAGCCTTTCTTCAGTTGTCTAGCGTTGAAAACCAGATGGTGCAATGACATGGCAAATTGACGTGTTGAAGCAGAGAAGCGATCCTTACTATATTGATGCTTGATTCGATTACACCATTGTTGCTTAGCCAATATTAGCGTTCTTCAGAACAAATCTGAACAAGGCTCATCGAGATCTAGAACCGTTGAAGAGTTGTAAAACATGCTGCTTGCTCATGCTACAGAGTCATCTAATCTGATCTTGACCGACGTAGGGAAATTTTATATTAGAATATGTGTTTCCAACGAAAGAGGCATTGCTACATTTGATACGAAACCAACGGCGAATTAATCAACCATTACTATTTCTTCAGCAGTTCTACACACAGCTCTCTCTGAACAACGACAATCAACACAGCGTTAAAATCGTCCATGAATCGTCCACACACGTAGCCTCGTTCTAAAGAACATGGTTACCACGGATCCTTGTGGAAAACCGTAATTCGAAAGTGGTTTATTAGGTTTCTAAAATGGGGCATCGAGTCGATGTATCCACGTGGATACACAAAGCGTTTCCAAAATATGGAGAGTGCCTCAACCCAACTATTGTTCAACTGGTTGTATATTTGAATCTCTTTAGGAATATTTAAAACATCCTGGAAAATATACACATCTTTTTCACAAAACCCGTACCTTATCAGACAAGGCAATGTGGGATAAAAGTGACGAATTTTTTCGATGGTGACGAAACTTTTGCCTGACGAAACGTTTTGTCCGAAACGAAGTTTCTTGCATGCCAAAAAATTTGTTTTCCCCGTTTGTAACGCATATTGTATATACTGTAATTATTTGAATGAGCGCCGGGCGCTCATTTAATTTTCTACCTTTCAGAAGGGGTGCTCATTCAAGGCGGGGCGCCCATTACAAAAAATGTAAAGTAGCTAGGTACTAGCAATAGTGAACATTTCCTAGACAGAAACAAAATACAAAAACAAAGAACTCTTGCTAAAGCTCTGTCTATATCCCCTTCTTCGTCCTCTTCCACTACCAAAAAACGTAGAAACCTCTTCTTCATCTTGTTGTTCTTCAATAATGAGAAGTGGATATATGTCAGGCTCATTCTCCAAAGAAAACAAAATATCTGACTGAAGATAACTCTCTTCTTGTTCGTCATTGTTATAAACTAGCTGAGTGAGCGCCCATGGACATCATACATTACAAATTCCAAATGAGCGCCCCTTTCCTGGTTTGAGGGGGGCGCTGATTTAAGCCAGGGCGCTCATTAAATTTCTCAACTATAAAGAGGGGCGCTCATTTGATAGGGGGAGGGGGGTTTGCGCTCTTTCAGATAATAAAGGTACCTTTATATTAGCTCCAGGAATTTCGTCAACAATTTTTTTCCGTTAGCAAAAATCGATGGGTAAGACAGAAGTAGCCACCATCTCTGATTGTTGTATGGATTCGAAGACATTTATGCGAAAACACATCAAATGAATAAGCATGAATAACGAAGTAGTTCCCTGCCAACAATGTTCATTCAAAACTGAACAGAACTGTCGTGTACTACCAAACACATACAAATATCTCAGGACCAAGTGCATTGGATGTTGCCCTGCTACTGCATCATCAGTGACTCTCAATCACTTCTCCCCCACACATAAAACCAAAAAGAACTGTTATATGTTTTATGTGTTTTGACGTATTCTGCTCAGAAAATCCATAAAAAAGGAAAACTAAAATTGGACTAAATTATTCGTCAAACAATATTATTCGTCAGACACAAATGACGAAACTTTCCGGGGTTGACAAATATTTTGTCCGACGAATAATCATTTATAATTTCAAAGACATGAGCCAGGAGAAGTGCGGGAATCTTGTCTTCTTCTCAATTTGATTTATCAGGCAGTCTTCGTCTTTGTCAACGCAGTCACTATTTTCAATTTTGGCATATAATAATCAAAGTTCTGAAGACGGCAGGTGCGCCGTTATACTGGCCACAAGCAGCCTTAGTATAGAGTCCGTCTTGTGTGCGTAAAAGGCCTACCGTAGTGCTTCGATTAAACGCCCAGGACACTTATTAAATTTTTGGACATTTTAGGGGTGCGCCTATTCCAGGGAGCGTTTAAAAGAAGGGGCGTCTATTATATTTTTATGAAATTCGTCTTTTTTTCTTACATATAAACTTTATATATCAACGAAATATACACAAGATTATATGCCAATATCATTGTAAACATCATCTTTTTCATGTTTCTATATGCATAGAAAAAATAAAAGAAACAAAACTGAAGTAATGATGTAGTGTTGGTAGTAGTTTTACATGTGTTACTTAGTGTATCTCTAATAAACTCCCTTCTAGAGGGGGGCGTCTACTGGAGGGGGCATTTAATAGAGGGGGGCGTTCATTAAAAATGTCCTAAAAAGGGGGGGGGAGTGTATTCGAATGGGGCGACAATCAAGGCATTACGGTCGGTATTGACATGTTTCGACTATATCAGCAGCCATCATCAGAATATTCATGAACAATCTAAGTTACATCAATATATAAAGTACCTTATTACGTCAAATTAAGCCGCGTACCAAATGTTGCCGCATTAAATTAAGCCGCGCTGTAATTAAGCCGCACTTTGACAAAATTAGGGTTTCGTGTGGTTTTAATTCAGCCGCAGGAGTCACTTAATACTGAATAAAAAGTTACAACAGATTGACTTTTCATGATGAAAGCAAGGATATTTTAGAAGAACTTAATGCCGAAGTAGAAAATAGTGATGATGAAAGTGAACAGTGATATTAGTGTATTGAATAAAGTCACTCAGCGCAGTTGAGTTTTTCTATAACTTGCCTGGTCTTTAAATAAGCCGCGTTCTATTAAGCCGCATCATTAATTAAGCCGCGCTTTTATTAAGCCGCATTTTTGAAGGAGCGGCATAATTAAGTACGCGGCTTAATTTGAACCACTCAGCAATAAATAGGTCCGCACATTCCAAACTGGGAAATTTTCACAAGGGAAACATAAACTGTTAAGTCTAAACAGTTGAAAATTTAAAGGTGACATTACACTACAACTTAGTTGTGCAACTTGATACAACTCGCTGCAACATTGTTGCACAACACCATGTAACTCCTTACAACTCGACGCTCAACTGTCCGCAACTATTAATTGCGCTTTAATAGGGTATAACGAGATCATGACAGCCCTTTGTTGATTGCTTAACATCGACGTAACTTACGTTACACTGTCATTAGTGTCGCCACACATTGGCAATGGATGTGTGCTGTCTATTTCGAGGCCTTTGTCTAAAGGGTGGTTACCCAGGCAACCAGCCAATTTATAGCCTACAACTCGGCTGCAAACTTTCTTGAAATCAAAACGGTTTTGATTTCGAGAAAGTTGCAAATATATGCACGTGCTAGTGAACAGCTGATAGCAGGCATGTTGCCAAAAGTTGTAATGGGGTTGTGCCGAGTTGCAGCGAGTTGTATCCATTACGCAGTGAGGTGATGCTAACATCTTCCTGTTCTCGGCTGTGGAAAAACCAGCAGGTATTTTTTAATTGATCCACCTGCAAAAAAAAGCAAGCCAGCCTCATTTTTAGGCTCACACTTGCTTTAAGGCAAATGTGATATTTTATGTTCATCACCAGTGGAGTTATAGCTCAAAATATGCAGGCATATATCACGAAATTTCGTCATTTGATTGTTCTGAGATAATCCGCTCGGAACGTCCTATTCAAGGGCGTAGCATGCTTTTCGGAATAGGAGGGGCACAGGATCGTGATAGAGTATCTCTCAGGCAACCCTCATTGTACCCATCATTGGAAAAAATTTGAAACCGGGAAATGTAATTCAAAGTTTTTTTCCCATCTCATATATGCTCGTATGCACTGTGATTGGAAACTGCAAGCATCTTTAAAGAGAAATTCTGATCTTAGAAACTTATTGGGGGCACCAGCTCCCGCGGTAACCTGGATGCTACGCCCCTGATTATTCAGATAACCGCACGATTGTTTCGCACATCAAAAAGAGCCACCACAAGTTTCATGCGCGATTGTTTTGTGGTTATGATCGTATTGAGAGTATCATCACCGCTGGTTCAGAATGTGATCACAACTTGGACACGGCGTTGTTTGAAATCACATTGAACGCGCAATAGCAGATCTTTGAAAGGGAATTGTGACTGAAGGGCGTCATCTTTTGGAATGGGACGTGCTCTATTTGTTAGATCGTGATATTGTTTACATCATACGTAAAATTTGCTAATTACGGTTTTCTGACCGAATAAGCACTTCCGGTATCCTTAAGCTCAACACTGGTTTCAATTTACTAACTGGAGCTGTTCTTTTGGTCGCCAAAAAGAACATCTACGACAGATCTCATTTTCGGTGTGGCATTACACATAATTATCGCACATAGATTTGATAGATCCCACTTGAATCGTATGTATCAAAAGACGCGCAGTCCCACCAGCCATTCTGGAAGGACAATAGACCAAATATCACGTGGTAGGTTGCTCTAGTATAAGCTAGAACCCCATAAAGAGCCTCCAGGTCGGCGTAATAAACCTCATGACCCCAAGATGGTTTAGTAGCTGATGGGTATTCTGGGGCTAACCCCCACGTGTCACAACTTAAATCCGTCAAGTGATTGTTGTTGTTGGGTAATACATAGAAAGATCCGCAGGATAAAGGTCGCGAAGAACGACCAGTAAAGAAGTCAATGACTCGATATCCAGATTCATTCCTTGCTGTTGCAACGTGGAACACTTGCGTGTGTTTCCTGCAGTAGATACGAAGCTGTTTCACTTGCAATGAGTGTTGAAGTTTTCTCAGTAACGATGGACTAATAGCTGAAGCATCGGCATTGATTCCTGGTAGTTGGTGGAAGCTATTGTATGTTACGTCATAAGGCGTGTAGTCCTTTCGTTTGTATCGATTAAAGGTACTCAATAAAATCCAGCCACCTGACAAAAGAAGGTTGTAAATGACCAAACAATCTCTCTCAGAGTTTTGCTTTAAATTTAGGTTGCTTATATGTCAAGTATATAACATTGTTGGTGGGGGAAGGGGGACTTAGAATGGCAAGTTCATGATAGTGATATGAGTATATAATTATCTTTTAACTTTACTTTGGTTGAGGTTGTAGCGTTTTGTTTTGGTGCATGATTGACAAGTCTATAAAAAAGTGCCAATTTGCTGTGCCTGCCACAACTGCCAACAAAACCACAGAGCTGAGGAGTACAATGGTTCTTTAACTTCTAACATATATACGATTTTCAATTATAAGCAACACCATTACTGGTGTCTCTTATCTCTTAAGTCTTAGCAAACAATATGCAACACCAGGAGCCCGAATGTCTGGCGTTATGTCTAACATTTTCATACCAAGAGTTGTTGAATTGGTGCGACATGACCAATGAGGACTGCAATCTGTTGCTAGCAGAAATTAGCCAAAGTCGAGCTCCGTGGAAAAATCATTTAAATGTTACGAAATTTCATACCACGATCTCCCATGAACTCACATATTCTAGTATTTTCCTCATCGATTTGGTCCCCTCCTCTCAACCGATTGATATATAGGTATATATGTAAACACGGTTCAAAAACAGAAACTGCAGAGTTTTTAGTTCTCATTTTGTCAAGAGTGCACTTCTAGAATTTAACCGTTCACACAAGTTCGTGCAATTTCCATCGTCTCTGAATGACGGTTCGATCGTCACATATCGAACACACCACACCGCTGGGTTCGTATCTCACTCAGGCCGCGGTTGCATGAAAATCGGGATGAGTTTCGTCCCAGGGTGAGGTTGATGAGGAAGATTGTGTTTCGTATTCATACAGGCTCACCCATCCCGGGACGAGGTTGTCAGTCTGACCTCGGGATGGACGATTTCAACTAATTGTCTGCCCTGAAATGAGAGCGATGACGACCACAATTAGCAATCTCACCCCGGGACGAAACTCATCCCGCTTTTCATGTAAACAACAGCCTTAGTATCTCCTGTGTAGTAGCCTTGGACGTTGCTTAGATATTGCTTAACCCTACAAAGGTTGGGAGGGGGCACGGGATGCCCGCAGCTATGAACTTTGTTAAATACCTCAAGAAGTACTTATGCTATGACCACGAAACTTGGTGACTTTTCCTATAATTTATCGA
>JAOBRC010233688.1:0-14552 GCA_027575255.1 Scolionema suvaense | reverse complement strand
TTCACGGCCTGCACACTTTTTGCCACCATGCTGTGGGCTGTCAAAAGAATGAAATGAAAAAGAATAATTAAATGCAGTGGATCTTGCCCAAAGGTCTTTGGCCACGTTCAACTTTAAATAAATAAATAAACATTTCTTGCCACCCTAGAACTAAATCAAAGTCCAAACTTACACAGGGTTATTGCAAGTTCTGTTTCTTCTCTGCATTAGTATGGTGTGATTGCTGCACTCAGGTGAGAACTTGGACCATTCACTCCAGCCACCATTGATTGGAACAGGTCTTGTGTTGCGAACACAGTTTCCTCTCAGGCAATACTGAAATGCAATAAAATGATACAGAATGACACAAATATCATGCTTCAGGTAAAAATAACATAACAAAGCAGCACTGTTCACAAACATAAACTGTGAAGATCATCATTGGAAATTCTATCAATTCTTTATTAAAAAGGAGTAAAACAGGCGCTCCAACAATCAAGTCAACATTCATATTCTTGGACTTCCATACCCTGTCAAATTCCTTCAAGCACTATGACATATATGTTTATGATAACCAGGCCCCACATCACCACAGGTTAGCTGGATCATCCTTTTTTTGCAAAAAACGTATCACAGAATGTTTGAAAGCACATCCTGGGACCCCTCAGGCCACTTTTCAAGAATCGTGCTGCTGTGAGACATTTTTCTCTCAGTCAAACAGCTTTCCGTTCTTGGGCGTCAACAATATTGCTCTAGCGAAACCGGCATTTGGCAGGGAAACCAAAACAGTCAAAAAGTCAAATTCCTTATGAAATGATCGTGCCAATCCAGGTTTCAAAATTTTCATTTCAATTTCGACTTTATAGAATGATTGTGAATTCCGTAATGCTGATTTTACAATGTCAATATTCAAAAAAATATTTCAATAGTGTACACATACCCTTCTATCAGCACATTTGCTGCCTTCTAAAGGTGACCTCCAGAATAGAGGGCGGCATGGAGAATGAGGTGTTGGTCGGCACCATAAATACTTGCATGTTCCAAACGAATGCTATACGAAACAGATCAATTTGAAAACGTTTGAAAATGCAACAACAGATAACTATGAAGTGATGACAAAAATAACCGGCGAATAACTTCCTTCAGACAAGAACCCCTTTAGAAGGGGGGGAGCCACCCTTTATGACCATGTGCTCTTCATGACCACCTTTGGAGAAAATCATTAATTTCTCTAAAGTCGTACAATAAAACACTGTGGCTCTTATTATTCATTCCTTTCACAAAATTACTCAAGGACCCTCCAGCTATTGCCGTATATCAGCCGCAGTTTAGCGATATGTTCCAGTCTATCGATCAGGTAATGTGCCATCGTCGTCGTATTTTCGGATGGTCCATTTGATGTCACCGTAAACATCATTCATTTGCAGGACTGGTAAAAAACTGCTGAGGGCATGGAATTAATTTATGGGACGCTATACCCATAAATAAAGAATTCAGCTGACAGTGCTGTTTCAGAAAGCGTCACCTTTCATGAAAACCCACATCACAGCAATACAAGAATGTTTCTTTTTCTTTTCTTAATTGAATTAATAACAGTAGGAATAATTGCATTTGTTGTCATTGATTGTTTGATCTCACAACTTCTTTTGATGTTGTAATTGATGGTTTTCTGTAAGGGGGGGTCATAAAGGGTGACTCCCTCCATCATTGTACTATGAGTGTCATCACCAGTAAGATTCCACCTTTATTTGAACTGTTAAAATTACTAAGTCCACAAATGTGTTCATGGGGAATTACGCATTTCATGGAAGAAGCAGCATCATAAGCTGGCTACCAATGTATCTTGGCAATTTTTCAACCCTTATTCGGAAGGGGCTCTTACTCGGCAGAGAGCACTTATTCGGTAATTTACAGTACGCGCCTTCAAACCTTGATGCAAGACATAGCATTTTCATTACGGTACAGGCTACACAACACTTTCAAACATTTATGCATAACACAGCATTTTCATTATGGGACAGTTTACACAACACATCCTTATAATGATGCAGCAATTTCACTATGGCACGGTTTACACACAACACTTTCACACCTTGATGCATGACGTAGCATTTTCATTATGGTACAGTCTACACTGATCATCGTTGCTCTTCAGTTCCCCAGGGAGAAAATCCATACTTTCCACGAATGAATGATAGGCATACTTAGGTCGGTTTTGCAGGCACTTGAAGTAACTAAAAACAGAAAATAGGAATGGATCAATTGTCTGCTGTCACTACTTTCCTCTCATAGTTGCTATTTGCGACATCAATGTAAGTGATCAATGATGTTTTGAGAGCAGGCTACAATTGCTGGTTTTTTTTTAGAAAATTTGCTGCAAGTAGTTTACCAATGTGTTTGTCAGCATCTTTTTTACCGTTGTGTATTTTTTTTACCATTTCAACATAACTCATTGAACACAAATAAAAACAATTTCGCCAATACCATGAATGACATCAGTTTGGCTTTGTTCATGGCTGGGAGATAACAAGAAACAGTAAGGTCCTGGGTGCACCAAAATGTGAAGAACGAATGCATACACTAATCATGTTTCACTAGCGCTATTCACGTTGTTCAGATATTCCAGTTTGAATATCTTCTACATTAATATCTGCGAACCAATGGGAACAGTAATACTTCAGTGGGATATCCATTGTGATAAAATTTTTAATGATTCAATCTACCCCTAATTTTGAAATTGTGACTCACATTGTTCCACACTGATGCTTGACCCCACCCAGCCATGAAAAATTAGATGCTTTCGTAATTTGTTTGCAGTTATCAGATACTGTATTCACAGATCTTCTTGAGTTAGGGGGGCTCGAGGGCAACTTTATGGTACGTTTGAAGATATTCATATCAGCCCCTATTTTAAAGAGAAAATGTAGTGTAATCTACAATTGCATTAAAGTGCTCAATGTAGTAAAAGTTACTATCAGTAAACAAATATCAGGAAGGGCATGCTTAACAAGTGAATAAGTGCAGACCTAGAAATAAATTTCTTCTATATGCAATATGAAGTGATTTTGTAACCTTATGTTGAATTACCTTTTAAATTTACTAATTGGGTATTTTTAGCAAGAAGCTCTCTATGATACCGTGATGTAATGGCATTGCAGTGTTTGAAACTGTGCGTGTACTGGCTGATGATTGCAACAGCATGAAACTCAGAGTCTCAGTATAGTGCGTCTTTCCTGATCGATGTTTACTGATAGTAATTCCATACAAAAACAACATAATCAGAGGATAACAAGCAATTTGATACACCTTGCAAGTAGCGTACCAACACCACCTTGCAAAATGATCTCTGAGTCAAAGCCAAGTGGTGCATGAATCATTCACTACCATGCACAGTTCCAAATACCTTCAATTTCAGAAGTCAAAGTCCTACAGATGGTATAAACAGTCAGAACTGACTTACTTGATATTCTGCAATAGCATGACACGACTGCACGTGGACCAGAAGTAATTGGCATGAGTTGAGTACACTTTCTTGGCCATAATACTGCCTTCATAGTCCTGATTGCCACATCCAGAATCAGCGTCATGATCAATACCAAGACTAGTAAATAATATGTGATAAAAAAAACTTGTATTAGATGGAATGCAATAATCTTGATGAGAATTGATGCAGATTACTCCACACATGGCATCACTGGTAAGCAAAATTAATTGGGCAAAGTGATCTTCACCTTGTCCACTTGCTTTCCGAATCACCTCCAAGTTGATCACTCAGTTCTAGGGCTTTCATAAATTAAAGGAACTGATGCTCAGAATTTTGCTTAGCATTTCTACATAGCACAATGCACTGTCAGCTCACACACCAAATATCACCATTGTAGACCTGATAGATATGCTACAATTGGAAAGCAAAGTTTTCACTTGCTGAGTACAATTCATTCTTGGTGCTCAAGTTGTGCCACATTCTTGGAGAAAGATAAGAAAGTATTCGCTAATCCCCTTGTCTTTCCAAGCTATCTGTGCATATTAAATGAGCTGTGGCTCATTTATTATGCAAGACTTCTCTTGTCGAGGGTACCTTTCGGGAAATTGACCATTTTGAAGTGCAGGAAAATAGTGTATTTTGCGACCACCTATGAAGTCAGCTTGAAGAATGGTAAGAAAAACTTTTGAGCCACTGTTCCTTTAATCACTTGCAGACAAAGTATTGAGGCACTTCACTTGAAGCAACTTTCAATGGCGGAGAGAACTATTTCCCTGTTAACTAATTTACTGCTCATTGAGTAAGACTAGGATCTTCGATTTGTTAACAGAATTTCAATTTTGTTACCATCAGCCAACAGTCCACCCAACTGTGATTTCCATCAAGCATTTTCACTAAAAAAAATAGGGCCAATAGGGTCTGACCTATGATGTCATAGGTAAATTCACCCATTGTCAGATCTAAGTGATCAGATTTTAGTAAAAATAGCTTAATGGGGGTTTATTTATCACAAGAATACAAACAGGATTAATATCTTCTATACCATACATATTAAGAACAATAGCCAGCAGAAAGAACTTACGCATGTCCAATCTCATGGGAGACGACATAAGATGAGCCAAGTCCACTTTCCTTGACTAGAGCACAAGCTCGTCTTGAGCACATGGTGTACATTCCTGAATAGCCTGGAATTTGTACCAAAAAAGAAAATTTGATCAACTCTACATATGTCGCTACGTGGCGAATCTACAAAAAATCAGAACTCATGAAATTGACAGTCAACTCGTAGAATTTCTTCAGTGCTATCAAACATAGGTGGTAGCCGGCTAACAGGACTTCTAGTTTTAAATAATTCTAGTCTTTATGCAGGCTGCTTTTGAAAAATATGACTCAAAGGAAAGAATACCAATTTGACCAAGAAAACGTTTGAAACCCATGCCTCACGATGATTAAAAGAAAATCCCTAGCCAAAATAACACCATGACATCGTAACAGCCACAACTTTTAAGTCAAAAAATATTTTACAGTATGTTCCTTTGACTCAATGGTTCCTCTGCTTAAATACTAAGATTAATACATGCATTACCCCCAATATCTCCACTATAAAGTTGCGCATCAGCAGCAAAATAATCTACGGCAACTTATAGAGAAGAAAGAAATAATGATTTCTACATCAGAAACACTGATGGAGTATACTATAAATGCATCAGATTAATGGTCATCCTCTTTGTTGCATAGTCAGAAAAATTCTTATCCTCTCAAATGACCCACCAAGAGAAAAAGATACTACGTCAAGTCAGTTACAGTGAACAAAACTCAAAAAAAAAAACAAAGCAAAGTTCTTAGCAGATTCAGAATTCAATATTTCCACTGGCTTAACGATAGTACGATGGTGGCTGCTACTTGAGCATGATAAAGTTTATTACAACTTTCACATTGTGCACAAAGAATGAATCTACAATTTTAGTAACAGATGAAATCTGGACAAATAATTATTATATCACAGTACACTTACCTGCTGGACCGATGGTTTCTCTGAAAAAAGTAAAACATATCTAATATGTGAAACCAGCAATGCCCCAAAATACATCAAGCATATAGCGACATAAATCGGATCATATTTCTAATTAAGAGTGGGAGGCAAGATCATTTGTTGTATGAACTGATTGAAAAGCTACTTTTATCATAGAAACTCAATACCAAAATACTTTTCTACAGTAGACAACTAGATGACAAAAGCCACACAAAAGCATTGATATAAATGAGGCCAAGAAAAGATCTCCCTTCTTAAGATTTATTCATTTCTGCCTTCTGTTTGAAAATAGGGATAAGGCTTAGGTGACTGCACTATAGTAAAAACTTTGGGTCATTGACAAAATTTTATCCAAACTTACTTGACGAAAGCCATGTTGCCAAATCTTGAGAAGTAGTTGATTGTCCCAAAAGCAGCCCTAATGATTGAGGGTAGATAAAAGTTTGGAAAACAGACGATCCGCAACATGTATGTTACAGTGAAATGGTTGATCTGTAGCTAATGTCAGTCTCTGAGATATGCATGCTAAATTTTGCAGTAAGTCAAAGGATAGTTCCGCATCGTACAAAGATTACCTTGTCAGTATAAGTATCAAGTCTGCTCTCCTTCGGCTTGTTTGCCTGGCTATTTTGCACCCAGACTCAACACTAATACCAGGTGAATTAACTCGAATCGTATATCCTGTCTACAAAATACAAAACATAATTTCAAAACCTTGTACAATCTGTAGTATTCACTGAAGAAACACAATTTCAAAGAGATAAACATTGCAGACTGACCAATTTAGTAAGTAAAAAGTTACGTTAAATGCAAAACTTGGCATATGGATAATACAAAGAAAGCAGAAAACACTAAGGGCAATGCAGGACACGACATCAGGTGTTAGCAAAACATGAAGGAATATAATATCCCTACGAGTGAAAGACAGAGCCTGCTGCTGTCCCCTGATGTATAATGGACGAACAATACTGAAAGGACAGAACGAATAACGATATCAGACTTCTTACATAATTCTGAATGACACAAACTAAGTAAACCTTGAGAATAGGTAAGACTGAAGCATTCTAGGAAATGAACAGTAATAGCTTAAGTAAGCAAAAGTTGCAAACCATGAGCAGATTTTATATATCGTACATTGAGGTCTATGTTGGATGAAAAGGAACTCGTGAAAAGGAAGCAAACTAATATTAATAAAAAAGAAGCATGACAAAGTAGACCTATTTTTTGGTAGTGCTGATCATGATATCTAGTAATTAACAGAAACTTCAAAGTAAACAAGTCACATAATTAGTGGACTCCCGCAAAATTAATTGAGTATCCTTGTGTAAGATCAAAGAACAAATAAGACATAACCCAAAAGATCCACACCACAAATAACAAAGAACCGATAAAGGGTGCTAGAAATATCTTGAAAAAACCCTGAAAATAGCCAATATTGCATAAATTAATTGCAACCTGGCATGCTGAACAACATGTTCTGAAGATATGAGGCATGGATCACAGAATAAAGTAAGCCGATCATAAGATTCACCCCAAAAAAGAGAAAAAACAGGAAGAGTCTCTTTCCACATATTTCGAAAAAAAAATGAAAATAGCCACTTTCGGGCGTATATCACCACCCCGAGCCTAACCTTAACAAGGTTTTCCCCAGACATGGCATAAGGTTCATAACATCTGCAGAGTTGCCCCAAAGAATCACACCAAAATTGCCACAAAATGAATCAACCATTTATGGCGTGTTTGAAAAAAAAATCAAATTAGCTAACTTTGGACACAACTTGCCACCTGCAAGCCAAAAGAGATTTTCCGGAGACATGGCACATGGTTCATAACATGTGCATATTTGCCGCAAATATTCACACCAAAAATGCTAAGAATCGTAAGGACAGTTTTTTACATAATATAGAAAATTGCCATTTTTGAATGCAAATTGCCACCCGAAACCCAAACAAGATTCTCAGGAGACATTGCACATGGTTCATAACATGCGCAGAGTTGCCCCTAATATTTGCATAAAAAATGACAAGAATCCTTTGAACAGTGTTTGACATATTTGGACAAAACCATGGAAAACGCCATTTTCGCATGTAAATTGCCACTTGCAAGCCAAACAAGATTTTCCAGACACAATGCACGTGGTTCATAATATATGCAGTATAACTGCTATTGCCGCACCGTTACACACCACAAACTACAAAAAAGTAATGAACGGCTTTTCATATATTTTAGAAAAACCCTAAAAATGGCCATTTTGGGGCATAAATTGCCACCTGCAAGCCAAACAGGCTCCATCACTTTTCGTCAATTACAGATTGTCACCTTCACACCGAATTTTGGAAAAAATCATAGCGCAGTTATCCAGGAAAATGCGTTGGTGGCAAACGGAAGGACAGAGAGACGGAGAGACGGAAGGATGGATGGATGGACAGGCGGAAGGACGGACAGATCTCATTTTATAGGACTCTTCCGCTAAAGCGGGAGTCCAAAAAGTTAATGCAGAGTATCCCTACATAGAAACATGTTTTGCATTTAAGTGCATTGTTCACTTGCATATAATTTCTTTGCCATTAACAGGGCTCATTCTATCACTATGTTGCTAATGACTATTGAACACAACAGCTTGCCCCTTATGGTTTAAAGCACTAGAGCCCTGTAACAAAAATGCAAAATGTTGCCCTTTTTTCTGGAAATGGAAAGCATGCCCTGCCCATCACAAACACAGATTTGGTGGCTCATAAGCAGAATAGGCAGATAACTTTCCATGAACCGTGATGGGCGGACTAGTGAGATCCTTCTCACGTCAAACACTAGTGATACATACTAGCTGCGAAATGAACTCCATTCATACTTGTAAGAACATATGTTTCTTTTTCTGTATTAGTCAAGTTTCTTCAAGTCTCAGTTGAAGGTATACGTTGTTCAATTGAGTTGAATCGAGCCACATAGGCAAATAGACTAGTTTTACTGATGTCTAAGTTCGCTGTTTCACTTGTGTTCTTTGTGGCCCACGGAGTTATTAACTGATCTTAGAATCGCTGTTGTGAATTTTAACTGTTGAACGATTAAAATGTCACATTGCGTCACAAACACTAACTATGATGATGAAGTAATTTTTCCCAATGACAAATAAATAGTGACTCATTCAACATCACATTGGCTTTGTGGGCTTTCATGTCACAAAATATTCACCACTGATTTTGACAAAGGTACAAGCTCGAAAACATCCAAGGACTTCATAATTGGAACACTTGCACTCTATTACCAGTTGACTTAAGAGACAGGTTTGAGATCTATCTAGCTATAAGTTGCATATTGCTATTTTGTAATTTAGGTGATGGTTCTTAGCCATGAGCCGTTATAGATTGTTCTAAATACATGGAGGCATATGCGAGACTCACTTGGTGTTACTTATCAAAAAATACAGTCATGTTCAGATGATATTAGGTGTTTAAAAGTAAATGAAAAAGATTGCTAGAAGAGTCTAAGAACTAAGTCATTAAAAGAACGCAAAGGTACAATAGTAAATGTTGGTATAATAGCACAAGAACCCACAAAATTGCCGCACACACACAAAAAAAGATGAACTAAGCAAAAAAGACGAACAAAACACACGATGATGATCATGAACAATGCTGCTAGATGCAAAGAGTTGAAGAGGGGGAGTTATTTTCCCAGGAGAGTGGTGAAACACTCCTACCCTATATCAGGGTATAAGACAGACAAAACAAAACTGAACAAAAATTTTGGAACGATCCAAGAACCAAAAATATGAGACTTAAACTATGTAGGAACTAACTTGGATCATCAACTGAATCAAAATATCAAAAGATGTTTGATTTTCATCAACAGCTCAGGAAGCAAGCAATGGTTGAGAAAAGGTCTAAATCGCTGGTAGCATTAATCCTCATGGTTTTTTCTAGCCACTGTTACTTGCGGTCGGGTTTCACGAAAATACCGTATTTTGACAACTCAATTTGAAAAAGTTGGCAGAGTTCATGGGCTATGAAAGCATGCAGACAGTGTTTCGTAAAGAACTCTGAAATAGATTCGATGAAAGCGGGCCTCAAGACTTCAAGAAGTATTTTTCTAGCATAATTGTACTTCAAATGGAAATGCCTCTATATCTAAATAATGTAATACTTCCTAATAGAATGGCTCTAGCTGGTGAATGTGCACTAGACATCGTTTTGGGATAAAATTAAGTTTTTTAGCAAATTGAGTAAGAAACCCTTGCACCTTCTGCCTTTAGATTTTTTTCTTGTCGCAGGCAAACGGTAAGATATGGAAGGATGCAATTTTGGGAATTTTAATATAATTATAAAAACTACCCGTAGGCCACATTTGATCATCATAGGTTACACAGTTCCTGACATATTAGCGATCTGTCATAAACAAGTGTGTCAGAAAATTGGTTAAAATCCATGTTTTAAAGGGTTTTTTTCGCTGAAGAATGGCAAGAAATGGGGTATAAATGGCCTTTTTGGGAAATAAAACATGACTTTTCATTGGTTAGGAACAACTTCGGGCCCAAAAACAAAAGAAAAAAAATCGAACTTTTTTGGTCCAAATTCAATGATATCATCAGACCTGGGGCAGAACAAGGAGATGCCCTGACCCTGAGCAGTATATGTTTAAGGGTGTAGCACCAGTTCTCATTTTCCCATGCTTATTTTTCAATGAAGGGAAGATTGCTGGCTATCAAAGATTAATTTACATCTCTACAACTAACTGATAAAAATAATCATTGGGCGTTACTGAAGCTCAACAATTGGTGTTATAATTATCAAGATGTCACTATCCGGTCAAATTCAGGCTAGTAGAGTTTGTTGGATACATTTTTCATGGCTAACAACAGATTCAGCAGCTGAGGGGTTTTCAATGAATTTGAAATGCCTTCTTTTATTTTTGGACTTACTTCCCAGAAATCATTGAAATCCAATGTGAAATTATTTGAGAGCCATCAAGCAAAATACTTTTACATATCCATCATGTTTATTCAAAATCAGTGTCAGAATATGAGACTACACACATCCATTAATATTGTGATCAGAGGATTTCAACCCCACCAGAAAAAGTATGCCTTTTCCCAATAAAATTATTGGAGTGTCAGTCAGAAGGTACACACTGCAAAAGATAATGTATACTGGCACTGATAGTGGGCCACTGGGATGGATTTATCAAAGATCTTCCTGTTCTTCTCAATGTTTCACAGCATTTTTATGATATAAAGCCTTACCAATACTTCATGCATAATCTAAGAACTCATCTATATAAATTCCAACTTTGTCCAATCCCTCCTCCTTACCAACACCCCACCTACCAGGGTTTCCCATACACCATCAATTGGGGCACTGCCAAATGAAGGCGAAGGAGGAGGGCCTTCTTGATGGGGGGCAATCCTTCAGTTGGGCTAAATACTGCAACACATGCTGTTATGAAGCATTGCAGGTGAACTAACCTCAAGCCAACAAGCGCACCTGGTCTAGCAGCTGCAGCAGGATATTACCTGTCCTAAGGAACGTTGCCCAGGTGTTCAGGAACAGGACATGCTGGAAGATTAGTAAACACCAACAGGAAAACAGGAACATTACTGTCAGAGAACACTAAGAACCTGTCTATTGTAGATATTTATTATAGTAATTGGATATATATTTCCGCATGTACATAGCTCGCATTCTATTGACATCCGTTTAATTCGATAAGGTTATGTTTTTGTATAAATAGACCTGAGTCTAGAGAAAAGATTGGGATTGAACTCGAAGTGACCTAAGTTGTGTTCACTGCTACAAATGTGTTTCTCTGACTTCCGAACATAAAACTGCATGTAAAAAACATAAAAATCACAATTTCTTTCAAGAAAAGGTGCTGATTTAGAACACATATGTTGCAAATGCAAAAAAAGCACAGAAAATAATTATTTATGCAACTTTAATCCTATTCTTTTACTCCCCAAGATAAAAAATACCGAACTGCTTAAAAAATTTTTTCAGTGCTTGAAATTTATATTTACATCTTTTGTCCAAGTTTCAGCCACATACCTTACTCCTTACTTTTCTTGCAAGTGCCTGGAGCTGAGCAGCACAAATTCCCATTAAAAATTACCATAGGAAGATAGGCACTTCGTATTTTGTTTTGCTACAAGAAAGGTACTTTACATGAAATATCTATTCAATGCTTTCTTGAAAGCCCTATAAATAAGGATTCTACCAAGCTATAGAATATACAGCACTTGATCTATTTTGGTTCCAATTTTATCGCTGGCCAAAGTTTGGCCCAATTTCCCCCGATTTTTGTCGATTTTTGTAGAAACAATGCTGAAGTCATCAAAAAAATTGCTGACTAGGGCAAAATTGTTTTTTATTTGAGAAACTACATACCTAGGCCTATATATTCAATCTAAGTTTCAGCTTCATGGCTGCTCTGGTTTTTAAACCTCCCCCCTCCATCCTCGTGAAACAAACGTACATAAAATAGCCCATGAAGAAATAGAGTTGAATGATTCGATTCCACAGAAGTCCAATAACTACAGACAGTGTCTTGCAATACAATAAAACAAGTGCTGAACAGAGAAAAAATGGGTAAAACATGGGGGCACCTGACGTGGGACCAGGCCATTTTTTGCATCATGGGAGGAGCTACCCACCTCCGGAACCCTACTTACTCCATTATTGCAGTCACAGAAAATTCAGAAATGTAGTAACTCTCTTGTAATATTTAGTTTAAGTATTATACTACTGCAGTGTTCTCGATACGAAATATACAAACAGGTATCATGGCAATGACAAAGCGAAACATGTGTGGTCTAAGGCACCAGTAACCAAAGCAGAATGCATTAGAAGTCATCTATCATTACAGAAAATATATGGAATTTGTGAAAAACTAGTGTGAAAAAGCGCAAAATGCATAGTTCCTTGAGATTGAAAGTGATCATGTAAAACTACAAAATACTGTATATATGTAGCCCAATACGTCTCCAACCACATGCATAAATGAATAAAAACTCACTCCACTTACTGGGTTTGTTTTCCACATTAAGAAGTCAACAACAACAACTCTTATAGGCATTCCAAGAGTTTGAGACGTAAAGGCTCGTGCCACCTAAGACATGAAAAAATTATCAATTTACATCAGGAACAATAAAGTCTTGCAACAGGACAGCCACACAACGCCATCTTTAGGTGTCTATGATTCTGGCTACTTGAACCTATATAGAACGATCAGTAAGGAGTGTTCTTTTAGTGGACAGCAAAACATGAAATATTCATTAGTGCCTAATTTCAAAGAATGACTTCCCCAGAAAAAGTTTGGAATTCCTCCATAAAACCAAATGAACGAATTGCTTAAAAAAATACTTCTACTGTAGAATGCAAGTCACCAGCCACATCGATATAATAAGTCAAAGTTTGGAATAAATATGAGCTGCTAAAGCAACATACTGTATTCATCATGGTCATTGCATAATGTTCCACATTATCTTCTCCATGGTAGCTAACAACAGACTGGTCAGTGACCAGAATCACTTCAAGAAACAATCCAGTGGGAGCTGATGGAAGATTAGGCATCTCCGGTGAGAGACCCGCTGAAACGTAAGAAAAACAACAACGAAACTGATATAAAACCACTTCTTCACAACTGCAGGTAGTTCAAAAGTTTTAGAAATTTACAAAATACCTTATTCAAATAAAGAGAATTCTTTTCTGACAATTGCTGTACAACAGTTTACAGGCAAGCAATTGCATAAGTGAAACATTTGTGCTCAAGCTTCGCTAAAGCATAACATACAGAGAACTACCCGAAACCCCATTCATCAGTGAAGGCAACAACTAGGGTAAGACCAGCAAAAAAAGGGGCATATAACCCCTGATAACCTAATGCCTTGCCTACAGCTAAGGAACTAAATTTTTCCGACTTCAAATAGGATCAAATGCAAGGCTGTATGACAAACTTGGTTAAGTTTGGGTGTTTGATTGCCTATTTAGGGGGTTCGCAGGGCTTAAAAAATTAGGCGCACACTCGTATCATGCACCTAACGTGCACCATTATTGCTTCAAGGAGCACGGAGATTTGTGTGCCTTAATTTTTCACCCATGAGAAAAGTGTTGTGAAGTTCATCATGCAAGTCACGAATTTCAGCACAATGTGCATGTTGATTATGTTTCAGGTATAACCGAATACATGAAAGATCTGATCAAGACTCTATCAACCAGTCGCTTCGCTAGGCTAACACTCTTTGAACATGTCGGTGAGGCCATCGAGGCAACTTTGGGACCTTCACAAGATGCATATTTAAACAGTTCATTTGCATATGTTTCAGTTTCGTGTGTGTGTTCAGGGACATTCAAAATGGTAGCCGAAGAAGTGAGGCTTGTTGGAGAAACATTATTTTCAGATCAGCAGAGGTATTATCATGATTATGCTCTGCTCTGGGGAGAACATATGTGTTACACATTACAGAGCAAGCGTGTTTTGTTATTAATCAGTTGCAAGGTAAGTGGTATGTTCCCTGTTGGATTATACCAAGGAACTTCCTTGATTATACCGAAGCAATATATCTAGCGGATAAAGTGCAAAGGGCGAAGCTAGCTAAGGTCTTAAAAATAATTGACATATAGCTAGGCGCACGCGTGCGCCTGAAGGTGAATTTAGGTGCACGAATTCTCGTGCACCAAAAATTTAAATTTTTTACGCCCTGGTTCGAAAGGGCTGGGGGCATGGCTGGTCACTACTATTCAGCAAATGTGGAGTATAATGGTCAGGTATAAGTGCAGTTTAGTGACTTCCTGATGACCCATACATAAGAAACTTGACAGATAGAGAAAAGCAATAGAAATAGAGAATAGCAAGCTTATTAAAAATTCCGAAATTTGAAGCAAAAAAGGATGGGTAGGGTATTTCACAGACCAGTCTGTAAATTACAAATAACACTCTGCAGATTGAAAACGTACCTTGTAGGATAAATCCGTACTGCAGCCGGGTACATACGGATTATGAGATAGCGAATTCGCTACCCAGTGGGATATCCCAGGAGAGCGATTAAATACCTACTTCAAACAACAC
>JAOBRC010233577.1:0-14552 GCA_027575255.1 Scolionema suvaense | reverse complement strand
CATAAGTGCTTGTGAACGCCTGGATCCCTTTATATACAGAAACAAGATAACAGAGAATGAAACATAAAAGTAACAGAAAATGAGTGCGTTGATGTAATCTTTAAATTCTTGAAGAACAAGAAGGATGCAAGCTAAAACTGAAATTTTTCAAAATTGAATTGGCAAAATTATTGGGGGGGCTGAAGCCCCCCCAGCCCCCCCACTGCCTACGGCCCTGAATGGAACCATTCAAGTCCATCATCATGATACAGGCATATAATTGACTCAGGACAATGGACTTCAAGCGTATGTAAAATGTACAGATCGGTTTGTCGTCCGATGAAACGGAATTCAAAAGTTGTAAACCTTTGCATGAAAATGCTCTGCAAGACAGTGGCTTTGATGTTCAAATGAAGATCAGTCAACCAACGGAGAGAAGAAATAATCGTAAGAGAAACACCATATGGTTAAACCTTCCATACAGGATGAACGTAAAACCTAATATAGTACGTAGTTTCCTGAATCTAATAGATATGTAAGCATTTTCCGAAGACTCACAGATTGCGCAAAATCTTCAACAGAAGCAACGCAATATTAGCCATAGCTGCTGTCTTGCCAATATGTCAGCTACCAGCAACAGTGTGCTCTGCATGAAAATACCGACTCAAGCAGAGCTGGATGCAACTGACGTAAAGCAGAAGACTGCCCCTTAAGTGGTAATTGCCTGCAAAAATCAATTGCTTACCAGTGCGATGTAAAGTCCGATGACCAGAGCACTGCCACGTACATTGGGTGTATTGAAAGAACATTTAAGAATCGTTTTTACAATGATACGAATTCCTTCAAACATCCTAACAAAAGAAGTGCCACAACTCTACCAGATTATATCCGGAGCAAAAATGAGAGCAATGTTAGCTGTACAATCATCATCATGCTTTTGAATGGTTCCAGCAGATCCTTTCTCTGTTTGACAGAGAAGTACTTTATTGCATGAAAATATCGCGGTTTTTTCCGGTCAAAATTGCATTTCGCGGCATTTAAATTTCGCGGTTCAGGCAAAATTGCGAATTTAGGGGCATTTTAATTTCGTGGTTTCGGCAAAAATACGAACTTCGCTGCCTTTCAACTTCGCCTTCTAAGTAAAAAATGAAAACGGAAGTAACTTCTTTGTTCTAAACTGATGTATTTTTCGCTCGTTTTTGACTAAATACTTTATTGCATGAAAATTTCGCGGTCTTTTCGGTCAAAATTGCATTTCGCGGCATTTAAATTTCGCGGTTCAGGCAAAATTGCGAATTTAGGGGCATTTTAATTTCGTGGTTTCGGCAAAAATACGAACTTCGCTGCCTTTCAATTTCGCCTTCTAAGTAAAAAATGAAAACGGAAATAGCTTGTTTGTTCCAAAATGATGTACTTTTCATTTGTTTTTGACCAAATATAAACAAAGAAAACGTTTTATGGTTTAAACACGGAGTTTTGGTGCATTTAAATTCTGCGGTTCCCCAAATACAATTTTTCGCGGCATTTAATTTCGCGGTTGAGCAGGAAATGCGTTTTTCGCGGCATTTTAATTTCGCAGTTTTTTGAGCTCAACCGCGAAAGATTTTCATGCAATAAAGTATCACATAGCATTTTCAGATTCGAAGCTGCTGAAAGAAAGGTCAGAACCTGTTTCTAAACGTAGACATGAGAGCAAATGCCTGCTTGAAAATTTCAAAGGTCTAAACGGCATTCTGTTTGATGGTGAATGACAGCATTTTACCGATCTTGTAATTGCTTTTTGATGAATGTGGGTTATTTTGTAGAGACCTTTCTGTATTGCTCATAGGTCTTGTGTGTCTGATGACTGCTCATCTACAGAGTGTTGCAAGAAACTGACAGCTGCACAGAGAATGCAATTTCCTTAGTTATTCCCGAATTTAGATCTGCTCTGCTTTCCATAGAGGACCCTTTCCAGTGGATGGTTTGCACGTTGCGAGTCATAATAAGCACCGAAGCAATATTTTGAAGGAAAAAAATTTTTTAGGAATTTTCGACTCTTCTTGAAACATTTCCCGAAATCACGTGACGCCTCGACACAAAATATGTCCCATTTGGTCAGAACATGTACAGCATTGGGAAATTCTAGAGTAGTAAAATAAAGCTTGGTTTGCGATATAGTACCAAAAAATGTTTTTCCGAAATATCTAGCAGGGGAGGCCAAACGCCCA
This sequence comes from Scolionema suvaense, assembly GCA_027575255.1. Taxonomy (NCBI): domain Eukaryota; kingdom Metazoa; phylum Cnidaria; class Hydrozoa; order Limnomedusae; family Olindiidae; genus Scolionema; species Scolionema suvaense. The sequence continues at coordinate 12,363 of JAOBRC010233577.1, read as the reverse complement.
CTCCCACCTCTATGTCAGACGGGTTAGTAAACAGCAACAGAGAGTTTAAGTTTCTTGAGTCATTTGAGCCTCCTCTACCGCGTGACATGCCAACAAACATGTTTGATTATTATTTGACCCTATCGCAGGGGGGAAGAGGGTTTGCTCCAAATGCAAGTCATAGAATTAGTGGACTCCTGCAAACTTAATTGAGAACCTTTGTGTTACTATAAGGGGACAAATTTTTGCGTGGACTTATTTTTGCGAGTCCAATTTTTGGGGCGTTTTGCGTGGATTTATTCTTGCGAATCAGAGATTTGCAGAGAAATTGCGTGGAAGTAATTTAGCGCATGAGCATCAACGAAAGAAGTAGAGGAGGTTATTGACATGCACATATAGAGAAATCATGATTCCGAGCAAATTGGTATCGATTAGCGATCGAAAAATTAGTTGCATTTGCTTTTGGTCAGCTTATGACATCATTTTGAAAAATTTTGCGTGGATTTAATTTTGCGAATTAAGCATGAATTCGCAAAACTCGCAAAAATTAATCCACGCAAAAAAAAAACCCTTAAGGTAGATCCAAGAACAAAATAAGACACAGCCATACAATTCAAACCACAAATGACAAAAAACTGATGAAGTGTTCTAAAAATATTTTGAAACAACCCTAAAAATAGTGATCGATGTGAACAAATTGACACCCGCACACTGACCAACAAATTGCCAAGATATAAGGCATGGCTGAAAACATGAACTATGTTGCTCCAAAGATCCAAACTAAAAATAATAAGAGCGGATGAACCGTTTTCGACATACTAGGAAAAAAACCTGCAATAGCGAATTTTGAACGTAAATTATCACCTGCAAGCCAAACACGAATTTACCCAAACACAGCACATGATTTATAACATAAGCAGAGATGCCCTGAAGAATCCAACCAACAGAGAAAAAAAAACATTTATGACATATTTGTAAAAAAAAACATGAAAATAGCCATTTTTGAATGAATATCGCCACCCGCAAGCCAAACGAGGGTTTTCCCTGATATGACACATGGTCCATAACATAACTGCTATTGCTCTGAAGTTTTACATGAAAAAATTAAAAAAGTAACAAATGAATGCATTTTTTAAAAAAACATCAAAATGATCATTGTTGGACCAATCAGTTTTCCTGGATTGTCACCTTCATGCCAAATTTCAGAAAAATCCACTGAGCGGTTATCCGGGAACAGATGGAAAGATGGACGGATGGACGGATGGAAATGCCTTATGTATAGGGCTCTTCCACTGAAGTGAGAGTCCAAAAAGTGAATTTTCTTACCATGAAAAATCAACGCATAAAAGCGGCCTTATTCATCGTGCTATTTTGAAGACTTAATACAGCGAGTTTTGAGCAAAGTACTTAACAGTGCACAGATCAAGACATGCAAGCGAATGCTTTCCACGGACATATTGCACAAATGCCATGCTAGCTGGTGCAATCATATCTTGTCGAACTACAGCAAAATAGGAAAACTGAAGAGATGCGGCCTTGAATTATCATTTATTTGTAAAAAAAAAAGACTGAAATACTGCGCAGAAAGGATGACTAGGGCCATTTTGATGGACTACAGGCGAGTGCACCTTGATTCCAGATTTAGGCACAAGCGCCAGGTTATAGGGTACATTTATTGCAGGGTCGCTTCCAATTTATGTTTCACATGTCATTTTTGAACAAGGTAGAGCCAAGCACGCAGTAAGTGTGGTAGTTACTTATAGATCTTACTTTACCAAATTCACTGCAGAGGGGTCTCTTTGGCATAGGCATAACAAACATGAACACAAAAGCAATAATTCCTAACTTAAACATGCGAAGGATTGACCAGAGTCATATCATATTGCACAATTTTTAGAGGTCACTGATAAGGTCAGATGCACCTACACAAGTGAAAATGTATACAAGCCCCAAATCTGTATCACTAATGCGAATAAAGTATCCGTAAACTGAATTCTGCATTGCCGGTTCATAATACGTACCAATATTTCCAAAAAGTAGAGGGATTGATAGACCAAACGCCGTATTCATGGGCTGAAACTGAGGGAATAATTCTTGAGCACACAGCCCACCATGAATTTTGAAATTTGAGCAAAGTAAGAACCCTAATCCAGCGTGAAGAAGAGTCTGGTCATCGGAAACTGCGTTTCTCAAAAAAAGGCATATACACAAATAAATAGCCTTTTTTCTGCAAACACATAATCTTATCATTTTTACCATAATTTTGCTCGAGTGACACCAACTTTGGTCATTTACAGACAAGTTTTGTAGAAAGGGCTTTTTCAAAAATAGTACAGCATGGCTGGATGAGAAAGCATATGCGTAGTAGGGAGGATAGAGACAAATAACAATGACAGAAGCAGATAGTCCAGCATCAAATACATGCACACAACAAAAGTTGAATTAACCTTTCTCACAGAAACACACTGACAAAAGTAAAACACCAGACTCTTTTAAATGAATCTCTATAATCCTCTGTAGTTGATAAGTGTTACATACACAGGAACCTCAGCCTTACAGCACAAAGAAGTATTAAAGATTGTGGATAAAATTCAATAAAATTAGAGTTTAAGGAGAGAGCTCGAAAACCAATTGTGTATACTGGTAAACACAGGAAACGTTTTAACCAACCACCAACAATATGCATTCAAAACAGACGAACGATAGAGACAAACGCAACTACCGTAAAATCAACATCTAAGAAAAACCTTCCATAAATATTGTCGAAAGACTTTCTGGAAATACATAAGAATCAGCAAATCTACCCAGTGTAGTAGCTTGGTAGCATGTGTTCTCAATGTTCCCTATTCTTCAGAGTGAAAATGTTATATGCGATATTAAGTTCATCAAGCAGTTGTATTCAGAGATACTAATACCTGGAAAAATACTCACTACAGAGATGATACATCAAGAGAGAGCGCCAGAAACATTTCATCTCTTGATATGACTGCAAGAACATCAAAACAAATATATCTGAAAGCAACGCTAAAAAGATTAAAACAACACAAACACAATACGAAATAATTCATTTTCATATAGAAATGACTACACATATTCAAGGATTCTTATAAAATCTACAAAAAACGTAAGCAATAACCCAACCATGAGCACATGAAGATGTTTTGATACGCTATGAACAAAAGTTTCCTCCCCCTCCAAGAATTTATTTTCTGACAAAATAGGTTTCATGGACATGACAAGTAGTGCAACTTTGTGAGGAAATGCTCAATGTAGTCACATATTTACTTCAACAAAGTACTATGAAAGAAACATGGAAGAGTTTTCGCAGGAAAGCATGGCAACAGTCCCGAGCCTTGGGCATCAACTAAAAGAAAGCTGTAACTACCTTAAGGAAAGAAAGTTTAATGGTCGACTTTTTGGACATTTTTTGGGAATCAGTTTTCGCGGTGGAGGCTAAACAAAGGATGTTGCAGGAATAAATTTTTGAGTTCGAATATTTTTCAGATGTTTTTGGAAAGTTATTCCCACACTAGAAAAGTAATGTTTTAGTGCGCTGTACACACCATAAATGACGAAATAAGCACCCACTGCCGGGCTTATTTTGTTTGGCATGAAAAACATTATCATAACGATAAAGGTATATTAACCCTAGTCAACCTGCCCCCCGAAACTTTTGGAGAATTCCTAAAATTTATTGACACATGTTCTGAGCAAAAAATCAGGTTCCAAAAATTTTTCCTTCGTCCAGGCCACGCCCTTTTTGAAAATTATCTGCTATCAGAAAAAAACGCATTTTCGCTCATAACTCGGGAAATTTTGGTCCAAATTTTTAAAATGAGGCATCAAAAGAAAGCCCTTTGCAAGAGCTTTCCATTGATATATAAGATGTGCGTAATTTTTATTCTTGCAAAAAATAAATCGCTGTTGAGCAATTTTCTATTAAACATCCTATTTCTCACATCTGACAATGGATCATTTCACTCATGATGTCATTGGGCATGCCCTATTGACCCTATTGATTTGAAAATTGGCACAAATAAGCACGAAGGGTTAATAAATTTGTGTGTGAACTTTCAATACTATCAGATAAGTGGTTCTAGACTTACGGACGGGGGGCGGAATCCGGCCCCCCCTCCAGGTATCGTACAGCACCAAAAAGCCCAGGTTAAATAGGGTTAATGGTTCATAGAAGTCACTTCAAATAAGGAATTCCTTGTTATAGAAGAAGAAAATGACATTTTACGATAAGATTTGTATGAGATTTTGCAAGATTGCTGTAAGACTTTTGATGTAAGGACAAGAAGCAATTTTAACTAAGTGCCTTCGGGGCTTATTTCCTCAGTTACAAAATCACTGCAAGTGACAGCCAACCTTTTTATGTTGGAGTAGTCAAAAAGGCATGTTATATTAACTGGTAATAAAAAAAGCATTTTTCGTAGAAGTTTTTGGAATTTTATGAAATTTTTGAGGGATTATTTTTCTAAAGTTTGATGATAAACAACTACGCAGGAATTGATTTCCGGAGTTGAGCATTTTGGAGGCAAAAAAAAAGGAATTTAATTCTGCGGATCTGCCCGAAAATCGTAAAAAACGTGAAATTTTTTCAGCAAAAATTTCTTCCCATAAGGTACCAGGACCGGTACTTAGCCCTTCTGGTACGGTATAAGCCAGCAGCTTGACAGTGGAGAAGTTTCAAATATACTTTTGATTGTTTTGGCTAATAGCAGATTAAATTAAAATAACTGGCTTCATATATTTGCAGCCATCGCGTTTAATGGCATCACAATAGTACTATAAACTATTTATACCAAAATGATCCAAAATTTTGAGTCAAAATAGATACAACTATGTTTAATACTTGAATAATTAAGTATGTAAAGAGGTAGAGTCATATTTATATAGTTTAACGAGCCAATTCTCACTAGGAAGGAGTACAACAGTGAACAATAGAACCGAAGTCTCCACAGTTGCATCTGAGCTCATGTAGAGTAAATACATCTCAGAATAAGTTCCACAGCACCTCTGAGACAGAGGCTATGTACAGTGGAACCTCTCTGTCTTGAACTCTCAAGAGACCGAGAGAATTATGCCAGATAGACAAAGTTCGAGAAATAGTCTTAGTAATTCATACATCGCGAGAAACTATAAATCAATGATCTGGGTTCTTAAAATACAATGCACCTTACAATGGATTTACATTCTGACATCTTATGCAGCAGTGTCAGTCGAATCTTTTGAATTTGCACGAAAGTTTTACCACATCTTAGAAATAAAAGGGAAGGAGGACTCCATGAAACCAACAGGGACAGGATCCAATAAGATCAAGCAAGCTATTCAAGAACTTTTTTGAAGCTAACCGCACAGCTAATTACATGCAAACTTTTAATAAACTTCCATCTCTCCAAAAAATATCAGTGTAGAACGGCAGGCATATCCTGTCGTAGTAGATTAACTTTAAAATTTCTCACAGCACTGACTCTGGAAGACAGAAGTTAAGAACATCCCAAAAATATGTGAGGAACGGTCAGAATCATAGAATGTAGGCACCTATCGCAACTGCACCAAACGCAAAAAAAAAAAATTGACGTATTATAATTCAGAAACTGCTCAGTGCTAAATACATGAACACTTCACATGCATTCAAATATTCAATGAAACTATCACCTAATCTTCCAGAAACATTGACTTTGACCCATGCAGATCACATAAAATTTAAAGTTCCTCTAATCTTTGTTTCACTCTATCATCCTACATTCATGTGCTTGTACTAGTAGGTACATGATCAGCAAGAGGAGTAGCCCTTTGTTGTTTCTGTTCAGAGAGTGCACGTGATGGATGATAGAAAACGCTAAACTTGACACCTTGATTAGACGCAGCACGCACAAAAGCAGTGTTTGCAGTGGTAGTGATGGCTTGCAAAGTTTCCCCAGTTCCAAATATCACTTTTGAGCGCAACTTTATACTAGAACTTTCCTCTAGGTCCATTGCATAATCGGCAGGTTCATCCTCGACGACTGAGACACGCTTAAATAATTCCTCTGCACGCTCTTTTTCACCTTCACCTCCAACAGTGTTCAGAATCTCTAAGAAGTTATCATATGCAGTCTTACACACGATCAGCTCCTTCCCTTCGAGATATTTCTCAATCTGTGGCCGAGCTGGCATATTCCGTTCCTCCTCTGCTTGTTTTGTTAAAATCTCCTCTCGAAATATATAATTCGCACCGCCATTTGTAACTGCAGACGTTAAAACAATTAAAGTGGTAATATCGAGGTTCACTTTCATGCAGGTCGCCGTGAAATTTGCTAAAAGTTCTGACAATAGCTCGAAGTCAGCCTGTTCTTCATCTTGTAGATTCTTAGACACTGATAAATCAGGGTCCTGCAACACTTTACCAATCGGTTCTACAGACGCGGACTTCACACTATCATATACTGAAGCTGTTACGCCACGGGGAAACAGGAAACATACTTCTGGTACATCATAATTAATAGGATTTTGTTCCGATGCACAAACATAATCTTCTGCAACCCTGCAAATATCCTTGTCTCCATACTGGCCCTCCCCGGACCATATTTTGTGAACTGCCAGAGGTTTTCTGGCAATTACTTTAATCCATTTATAACCTTCAGAAACAACGACATCGACAACCAGCTGATCAGGAGGGCTATTCTCTTTTTCGTAGTAGACAGTTTTTAACACAGCAACAACTCCCGGCGAGTTCTCAACAGCTTGTAAGATAGCTCGTAAGTTTGTAAGATTAGTACTTTTTAAATGGTTTTCCAATGCCTGCAAGCTCTTGCTTTTCTTGAATTTAAGTAACGCTTTCAATTCTGAATTTATTTTTCTTTCCAATTTCGATGCACCAGGAATGGCTTTAAGTTTGCCAGCCCTCAGCAAAAGATCTTCCGCTTCACTGATCATGGATTGAAGCTTTCTCTCCATTATCAAGCTCTGAAGGGAAATTTAGGAAAGAACAAAGACCATATAACTGTTGTCAATATTATTAGTGCTGTATACAGAAATGAAAGTAATTTAAACCTACTGCAAATGACACATATGTTTAGTTTTTAACTCTGAACAGAAGGACATATTGGCCAACCATATCATATTAAATAGAACTGAACCATAAACGACGAAAGAAAACAAATTTGTTTTCTAACACACAATATATATATATATAGATTTTGTGAAAACAAGAACCTCCAAAACACAATAGGTATGAAGACATGGGATCATTCTTCAGTGCAGCAGTATAACTAGTAGTTTTAGACAAATATGGCCTATAGTGAGAAAACAGAGGTAACTGGCATTTTCAAAGTGTAGTTTGTAATAATTAAAATGAGTTACAATTCCGAATTAATTTGGTACAATTTCTAAAACAAATGCATGCATAATTAAATACATCACTGCCTCATTGATGAGATTAGCAGAAGTCTTCAGTCAATATTATCATAGTCATACCTTTGAATGGTAACAAATTTTAGGTGAATGGGGGAGAAAATAAGCAGAGGTGAGATTTTCTGAACATAATTCTTTGGAATAGGACACTTCAATACTAGACATCTCACAAACATTACACTGGAGAAGTTTCCATAATTGGATAGTGAGTAGTCCAAAAAAGGGTCACCTGCCAAAGACAGCAAAATTATACTATTCAGTAGCAAACTTCAAGCTACTGTCAGAAATTATTTAGTGCACAGCGGTAGCTTCAATTTTGTTACGCTAAATAAGAGAACAGATAGGGTGAGAATTTGGAATTAAACAATTGACATAAGACTCACACAGGCTACTCTCTACCTTCAGTTTTATACAGCAGTATTGACGCTTCTAATCAGTAAAAATTGCTAGACCCTGACCTCCTCCTACCTGCTGCATAAGCTCCATCATGACGATGAGCTTCAGGAAAAATTGAACAACTGAACATTGAACATAACAGATAAAGAGAATAAAACGCAATCGAAGCAAGTGACTACCAAGTAGGGAATTATAAGACATAGTGCTATGATGTGGGCTAAATTTTTTTTGTAGCATTAACTCTCCTTTAGTTAATTCAGTAAATTTTCAAACAGAGAAATTTATAAGAATATAAGGCAGTCCAGATATGTTCCTGTTAGAATCAGTTTCACATGAAAACCTATACCTAAATTTATACATGGTTCATGGTTCGTGTATAATAATAGGATTGTATATTCATTTCAGATACAAATTGCAATCAATGCCACAAAGAAAGAATTTGGATGATCAGTGCAGGCACTAAAATGAACTACAAATTAGAGAAAGAAAACCTCCATCTGATACATGCATTTCAGGAAAAACAAAAATGCAAGAGAAAGAGCTAATCAGCTCTCCTTTAACACGTTCAGTCCCACTCCATTCGCCAAAAAAGCTCATTTTTCTTGAAATAAAAAGAAAATTTGCACCAGATTGAGTGCAGCTAATCAACACAGTTGATTAGCTGCTAACACAGGTTTTGGATGACTTTTCATCAATTTTTAGTGCTAAATACAGTGCGCATGGCCTTAGCTCTTCAATCGATGGGGAACATGAACAAATTTGCATTTAACAAGTTGAGTGCGGCAGGATATAGAAAAATCCTAAAATTTCAAGGAAAAAAAAATCAAAATTTGACGACTTTTGCAGCCACCAATCGGGGCAACTTGTTTAGACGAAATTTGTTCAAAATTTAACGCTCTTTCTGATGCTCCTAATGGCTTTGCTTAAAAACGTGTAGAAGTGCTTGAAATTGGCCAGTGGAGATTGGTACCAGAAATTGGTCCCAAAAGCGAGAATACTCGTTCTCCGCATGCAAAGTGTTAGAGATGATACCTTAAGGCCACGTAAAATTGTTTTTATGTTTTGCGTAGACGGGCACATAAGTGACGCGGAAGGCATTTTTTTACCGCTGAAAATAGGCATGCGCACAGCATTTTTTCCCATAAATTTTCAGTAGTGGATGACATCCTGCCATTGAAATAGTGGCGGGACAGCAATCCGCTAGAGAATGGAGGACGCCAGACGAATTCGGATAATCATGATTCTCAGTTTCAACGTCCCGACGCACTTCTTTCTCATTCAAACTCAACCAGAGAATCTTTGTACTAGTTTACGTGACACCAAACGTGCACGACGTCAGACAAGAACGATCGTCGGAACAATCTAACGTCTTTTCAACGAAAAAGAAGCATGTGATCTCGCAATTTATCAATCAGCTGTTTTGGAAAATTGATTCTATTGCGAAAGGAAGTAGGCCTGCTATACAATGGAGGAACATCGGTTATCAGGTAAGAAACCGATTAGATCGCCCAGCTGAAAGAATAAGGAACATAATGAGCCGGTAATGAGCTGTGCAGTACCATCGGCAGTCGTCTGAGTGCTTTACGCTGTGAATAACAAACAGATCATATGATAGGGAAAACTACATGAACCAGCAGTACACAGAACATCAAGCAGTGGTTAAAAAAAATTATTTCGCACAGAAATGTTGTCAAAAAATAGCCTAATGCGGCTACATTTTTGACACGTGGGCGCCTACACAAAACATAACATCAATTTTACGTGGCCTAAAAATGATGCCAAAACCGTTTTCACATGGCTGGGACTCAACAGATTAATACTATTTCACACAAGATAATGCATAAGTTTTCAAATCATTTCGTTAGTAACGCATACACCAATGTTATTTTCTCAAGTGGATCTTTAATACATAACCCAGCTCTATAAGAAACACAAGAGACAGTTCTTCACAATACTTCAATACTGAGTATTTTGGCAACAAAGTTTAGATAATTTGCGTAGAGCTCCAGTGACATCATGCATAATTATTGGGAAGATGGCAGCTGCTGGACTTTGGAGTTGAATATCTCCACAACTGCACCAGCTTTTGTCGTGAAATAAAAACTGTATGTCACGTTTTAATGTTAAAACATCGTTTCTGACTAATGTTCCCCTTACACTCTATTGCAGATTCTTAGGGCCAGGCATTTAAGGCTCAGATATTTCATTAGTGATAGGTAGATAGTCACTTTTCAGTACCATACTAAATGAAAAATAATTTTCAAACTTTTCCATCGTTCCTACAATTTTGGACAACACTTACTAGTCCTCTATTGAATCAATAACTTGTACATTGATTTTACCATTCCTCCTATTGAAAACTTGGAAAGAAACATAACTTCTTTTTGATGATGAAGAAAAGGTTCGGTCAGGTTAATGTAAATAACATGCTCAAAACAAATCCCTTGATTGAAACACATATTTTCTGTATATATGTATATATAGTCAGTGTACCTAATGATTACGCAGGGTCGCATGTTCCTAATGATTACGCAGGCCCATATGTTCACTCTCAATCAAGCCAAGACAAGCAATCCTGGCACTGAATGATACTAAGACATCTTGATAACTTAATTAAACAGACCTTTACATGGTTCTTCTTTTCTTCAGCGTGCTAAGTCTTGCTGAATTAGACCTACCTTGAACCGCTGGATATCAACTTTTCAGTACCACACAGGAACTTGTTTATTCGCGGTGCGCCACAGGACTCGAGATGACCTGAGGAGCTTTTTCCTAAAATTAAACAAAATCGCACGGTCGCCTGTCATGGTTTTTCCACATAAATTGATGGCTCAGTTCCTATAAAGCCGTGCGTAATGGTTAGGAACTGTTTGATATCGGCTGTTCCTAATGATTGCATGCAAGTAACCAATACAAATTTAAGATGCGTAATCATTAGGAACCATAACCCTCATGATTACGCAAGTGAGCAGAACCATTGTTATATATGACATCCAGACGGTTCTCCTGGGTAGAACCTTTGTGTATGCTTATGCAAAGAAAATCCTTTCATGATCCAGTGCTTTCAGAGAGCTTGATACCAAAAAGTGAGAACTGCGTAATCAATAGGAACACGCGCGTAATCGTTAGGGATTTTCGTTCCTAATCGTTACGCAGAATCAAATTTATTTTCTATGGATTTAAACAATCATAACGTAAATCACCGTGGCAGCCCAACAGACATCGATGTGACGCTAGTTGCAGTACGTTTTCTAATGTATTTTTGTGATTCATGGCACAGGAGTATCAAAGTTTCTGAGAAGTGCGTAATCATTAGGAACACTGATATAAATATGTGAGTTGGCCATAGATTAGGCAGAACGGTACCATATTTTAATTTCAAAGTAATCAATTATGGTATCTTCTAATAAAATTCAACTAAGAACAGTCTGAGAGCTTTAATGGGCTTGAACTTGACTTCAAGGGAAAAAAGTCGAAGCCTAGTCCTGATTAGAGATGTCCTCATAAAAAAAACAACAGCTAAGATTAGCACATGAAAGAGAGCTGAATCCGAACTTTGAGTAGTACACAATATGTACTCATGTATGCTTGTAATGCAATTTTCCAGAATGTGCTTTGTATGCTGACGGACAATAACAACTATATAGAAAAACAAAGGACCTGTTTTTAAAGGCACATTTCTTGGAATTTTATTTTACTTTCTCTAAAGCCATGTTTTCAATATTGAAAGACAAAAAACATATGGGTAAGTAAAACATGATGCTTTGACAGCCTAAAATGGAATTGCAGAAAACTTTTTAATCCATCAAAGTCACAGTGTTTTTCGAACATTCTTCACTTTTGGCTCTCCAACTTATATACCTATTTAAGCATGGGGTGTTCTACAGTTTTCATAGTTGTCTGTTCAAAGCAACTGACTTCAGTCCAAGACTACTTGGAGTGTATTCTGGCACAAGTTATGGACAATGAAATGAACGTGGTTGCTCCTGCATTTATCTACAAGTGATAGGTCAAGTTTCCATGCCAGATGAGTATTTAACCTTGCTGTGTTAAAAGTTGTAGTGGGGAGGGCCAAGTGTTTTTTGCAAATATCCTCTGAACACCTTACTCTGGAGCAATGCCATTTCTAAGGATTTTGAAATTGGCATAATTAACAAGCGAAATTCCCAAGTGACGGTGTTTCATAGTCTTTTAGTCTACACAATGCCAGTCGGTATAGGCACGGTACGTGTTAATATTCTGTGCTCGGAATTCGTTGACTCAGTTGCAGCACACCAGTCTGGGTGTAGGAGCATGTGCAGCTGTAAGAGCCATTGAATACTCTGACAGAACTGAGCCAGTTAAAGGAGTTCACCACTTAACCGCAAATGTTTCTGCAGCAAAAGTCTTTCATTCAAATGTTACAACGCAATTTATTTAACACCTTTATCTGCAATCGATTAGAAGATACGAGCAATCGAATGCATAATAGATCATGCGATCGACAACCTTCCTATTCAATGAGCGCTGTGGGATTATCTGTGACGTCATGCATGAAGCACGCATCATCGCAGCTGGCCAGATAAGCTGCCGTGTGGCTCGCTTCCG
>JAOBRC010233466.1:0-14554 GCA_027575255.1 Scolionema suvaense | reverse complement strand
TAAGTGTAAGGATGTCTTTATTTCAAAACTCTTTCTACCCATATGGCATGGCATACATGCTTGGAATAGTCTTGGTAGTAAAATAAGGAATGCTAAAACTTACGATTTATTTAAGAGCAAAATTTCATCCATTATTTGGTCGAAACCCACCTCTACTTTCGGAATTCATGACCCAATTGGCTTAAGAATCTGGACACAGCCAAGGGTAGGAATTAGCCATCTAAATGAGCATAAGTTCTGCCACAGTTTTCCTGATGCTTTACCTGGGAGTGTAGTGAAAGAGGCGGAATAGAAACTACTATGCACTTTTTTCGCTCTGCCATCGATTTCCAAAAGAACGTAAACTGCTTTATAACAGGATTAGGACGCTTCTGTCTGCCAATGGAATAGTTCTAGATACCATTAAAGAAGATGACGTTGTGCAATTACTGCTTTATGGAACTACTGACTTACCTTCTGCTGTTAATCAAAGTATTCTCTTGGCAACAATTTCTTTTCTGAAGACAACTAAACGGTTTTCTTGAATACCATTATATTTTCCTGGAAATATGCAATCCCTCAAACTTAGGCACTGCCTCTAAAAGTGTATAAATACTCAACACAAGCGATTCTCGTGTTTTGGTCACTGTGATGATGTGCTCAATTCACACTCTCAGCAACATCGTCCTGGTTTTTTTTATGAGTCACGTCATCAGTGTTAATGTTTTTCTTTTCGTTTTTTCGTATGGGAACTTTTATTTTTGCCAGTAATGTATTTTGAGTCTCATGTATTGTACAGATCTTGTTATAGAAAAAAAATGTGTCTGCTCCCTGAAGATTAAAGTTTTTACTTGATTGACCGACACCAGCTTACAGCATCTTTAAGAATATGGTTGTGATTAATGTATTGTTACATTGGAACATTTTATTGGAACAGTTTAGTGACTTGCTATGGGGGGGAAATAGGACTTGCTATAGTGTTTTCTGTAGTACAGATATGTGAAAGTGAACTGTTTGTTTCTGATGGTGGCCATATGAATTATAGTCCATGATATTTAGCGAAAGTCTCTACAATTGCTCCTTTGGATTGTTTCCATCCTCTTTAGGCCATGGTTGCATGTTATCCTGGTAATGGAACACGTTACAAGCGTCATATTGACAACCCACACAATGATGGCAGATGTATCAGCATTTTGTATTACCTCAACAAAGGCTGGGACAGTAAGGTAAGGATGCAAGAATTGCTGCTGGGCCGTCTTGCTTCAGTATCACTAATATGCTTCAAGTAAGTTGGTATTGGCTTCGTACCAAGAGGTACCACGGGGCATGCTTATAACTTGTACCAGATTCACACGATCTGGTGCGTGGGTGGTTTTTGTCTGTTATTTGTTCCTCCATTTACTGTTTTTGATATGATCTGGGATGTCTGAGTGCGGTTGGGAGTCGCTGATGATGCAGTGACGGAGCATCATCTGCTCTCCTTGGTTTAGAATTACAGTTCTGTGTAAGGCAGTTTGTAGCCTTGTCTGGCCTTGAAAATGAGCATTAGTGATGGGGATACTCATTCAGCAGTCATGCTGACTGTACTTGATGATGTGTGTGTATCACAGAGCATGCTTGAAACTCCTACCAGGTCTGGTGTGCAGGTACCTATATCTCTTTGTTTTGCTATTGTTGTTTTGTCCACTTCAGTTCATTTTTATTGTCTCATAGTGCAGGATTTTGCTTTACTTGTTTACATGCATTTTCACTGTTTTGCATCTTTTCATTGTTTACAGTATAGTTTGATTTTCCATCGCCGGTGGATGCTATTTTCATTATTCGAGACTTCTCGTGTACCACCTCTCCTAAATATCCGTAGATCAATTTTCATGATTCGAGACTTCTCGTATACCACCTCTCCTAAATATCCGTAGATCAATTTTCAGGAGCAGGCATGAGCATTTTCCGCGTTTCTGAGGATTTCGTAGCCTGTACCACACCAAGCGCACTGCGCTTCACTTGCTTGCTTGGTCTGTTACCTTTCATAGCATTTCAGCGTTTGGTAATTATGCCATAATGAGCACATTAACGCCACCAGTGGCTTCAACTCATCAATTATGCATGACTTCACGCACTGATTCAATACAAACTGATGTTAATCATGCGGTTGCTATAGGAACACCTGACGCAAATTGGCAAATAATTAACAAGTTTGCTAATTTGAAAAACGGAGATTCGCGCCAAAGTGAGCAGACTCTGAGAGAACTTGATTCGAGCGGAGGATGTGAGCAGGCTAAGGATTTCGGGGATGGGAGGAGAAAATATTTATGCCAGGCGGATACAATTTTCAAACTGCAGATACCACAGGAAAACTGTTGATTTTTGACTTGCATTTATCATTGAGTGTCATCTGCACCTTATATTCCCTCTGGTTGACCATTCGTGATGAATATGTACCCCTCCTCTTCTGCTGTCGCTTGTTCATCGCATTTACCAGGTGTGCATTTGGTTGTTACTGAGTGCAGGGAGATGATGTAGAATCCACTGTTGTGATTTAGCAGCCTGCTATGTATCATTAGTCCCAGCTGATCTCTACAATGTAAATCCCATCATATATTATATTGGTATGGTTTTCAATCTTTGCAAGTGTTACTCCTCCTCTCAGATGAATCTGGACCATGCTCCAAAACTGATCCTGAAATAAGTAGAATGCTCTACAGCCTCTGTGCCCCATCGAGGGAGATCTACGTCTGTGGTACCCATCATGGGATTCTTCAGCCAGCGGCCCTGTTGAGGGAGATCAAAGTCACTGGTAACCTTGCAAGGAGATCTGCAGCCACCTTACCCAGCAGGGAGATGTTGAGACTACATGTATGTGCCTAAGCATGTTGAGTGGTTCGAGCAACCTTTGACAGGGCTTAGTGCAACATGGTATTGCTTTACCAGGGTTCCCTGTCCGTGGTCTTCATCTCCTCCATCATTCTTCATCGCAACAGCCGGGAAATCGTCAAGAGAACTTCTTAGGAAGTGGAAAATAGCACACTCGAAACAAGATATGTAGAAATCCTTGCTCGTACCTCAATGCTTTCTGGCAATTTTTTTCACGACTTTTGCATTTGACTGTTCTGGCATTATCTTTTTCTTGGCTTTCATAATTCTCCCGTGATCTGTGCCCATAATTTTTGGCAGTGGCTTTCAACAATATTTTTTAGGTAGCTTCCCAGGGTTTTTCAAGCACTAAGGTTCTACACCGTTTTTGATGAATTGAGTTTTGGGCTCATTGAGGCAGGTGAGCGAAGGGAAGCTGCCAAGTTTGTCAGCTAGGGGTCTAGGGGATGCAGTGAGTGGCCCTTGTGAAAACCAAGGCAGAGCCCAAGAAGCCATGGCATTTTGAGGCATTCATTTCTGTAAAATGTGCGCCATTTATTAAAAGACTTTGAAAACGCTGATCTTAAATCCTTTTGTTCACACTTGTGGAAGGTTACTGTGGGATATGTAACTTCGTTTCTTTTGTTTATCACCGACGTCAAACTTTCTAACTCAGCAATCTTCTTATCTACTCAGTTGTTCCGCCATCCTATGCAGCCAGTTGTGATTGTAAGCATGTGAAAAGATATACCAGAATGCCTCATGTCACTGGGCACATAAAAATGTTAGGCATAAATAATGTCTCCGTTGCACCTAAACTTTTCTGGAAAAGACACTTTCTGAGATATGGTGGATATTAATCTTGCAAACACAAGTTTCAGTTTCATATATACATGCAGCTCATTTAGAAAGTTGCAAGAGCTAATGCTTTTTTTCAGGGCCCAATGTCGCTACCAGTAATTGAATTGAATTTACCATCTCTCATTGATGGCATCATGATATTTAGATCAGTAGAGTTCATGTGGACATCCTAGAATCTTCATCACTGTGGTAAACTTTTTGGGTGGGACTGGGAGTGCATTTTTCTCTGTCAGATTCAGGTTTTGAAACTCAATTCAGATTGACCTTTTTCCCTCCATTAAATGGTGTGGAAACATGCTTGGACAAAAGACTGCTTCCTCCTCTTGAAACTTCAGGCTGCCGCACTTTTCGGGCAAGGTTCTATGGTTCTAGCGATTTTTCCTGAAGCTTCAGGTTTGCATTGACTTCTGGCGATTCTTTCCTTGATTTCCGCAAAATCCGACGTTTCTGGACACTGACAACGTCCCTGAAAATGAATGACTCATGATGCACTACCATATCAGGCAGCCTTGGTGTTTCTACGAGAATCAGTAGCCTTATATCTGCTCTTTATGTTCGTCAAAGAATAAGTCCTGACATCATTTTTAGACTGTTTGCAAGTATAAAATTCTCTCGAAGCCCAAAACTTCCAAGACTCCGTCAGGACGGGATTGGGGGGCAGGGGGGTGCTAGCAAAGTGCCCTAAATCCTCAGTTGCCTTTCCTAGGCAGCTATGCTGCCTCAAAACACTCATGGCAGATTTTGTACGAAGTTGGTGCTCATGCCTGCAGGAGGGAGAGCAGCAGGCCTTCAAATAGCTGTCGATCATCGGTCAATGGCCGGTAGATTTCGATCAATGACCGACGATAGAGCTCCTTCCGTCGGTCATTGTGACTGACGAATTTTCGAAATAAATTTTCTCCAAATTCATCTTATTCAACCTGGCAAGCCGAAAGGACCCACTGTAAGAAGTTATATCTTATATGAAGTTATTTTGAGGATTCCCCTGTATGTCTAACATGAATACCAGGCCTGGATACTCATTGATAATCTGGGTGGTACGCCATGTATCCAGGCACGTGCTCGCTTTGCAGCCAGGATATTTTATGCCACGACAAATTGTGTAGTGTATAATCTTTTGAAGTTCATTCACATCCTTGCGTTCACCAGTGGCGTTATTTATAGTCCAACAACTCAAGAAAATACATTGATCCATGACTGGGTGCCTTTGAGAAGAATTGATTCAGATGACTAGTAAAAGCATAAAATTCTGCTGTAATGATGATTTCCTGATACAACAACTAGGCTAAGCATATCTACCATAGGAAATAGTTCTTCATTTCTTTCACAGCTGCCCAAATGAATGCACTGGCACGATTACTACTTATCGGTTATCGGCTTACTCCAAATCATGTTTATCTATGCTTCCACTCATCCCAATAGCCTTATTAGTTGCACTGCAAGTAGTTATAATCTTGCTCCTATAATCAGGTGCCAAATTGTGTAGAATTTCATCATTTCAGCCTATTTTCAAGGCCATTTATAGCCATTATTTGATCATAATTCTGAAAACTACGAAAAATTGATGTGACCAACCAACTTCCCGGCTATAACAAAGATAAAGCATGGCAATAACAGATAAAGGCCCATAATACAGTTCGGTGTGTGGCCTTGTTCCATTTCTCGCACAGTTACCGTCTCGCTTCATTGCACAAGCTATTGCTCTACTATCCAAACAGATTCATGTTAAACCATATATGACAGCATTTTATGCATGCTATTGTGTTGCATATGTGAGAGACATGGGCTGCTGTTGAACGTTATTGGCAAACCTTATACATTGTTGGGGTAGCCATTTCTTACATTCATCACAATGGCCAAACTCATTGATAAAGAATTGAGATGAGAAGTAGAGAAATTGACATGCACTATTGATGTATTGCACAGTTCATCAATTTATTCATCAGCGCACAGCCAAAACTCATTCGTGTGGTGCAATGATAAAGTTTGATCATTACATTGCTTATACAAGTGCAGGCACTGTATTCAACCTGTAGCCTTTAGTGAAGATGTCAGAATCGGCAGGTGTTGCAGAAGTGCAGCAGAAGAAAAGAAAGCGAAACACATTAAACCAGTATTTATCAACAATTATGTCACCGTTATTTGCTCATGTATTTCACCAGAAAAATGGGTCAGTTTTTCTTGCTTGAACCTTTTGCAAAATGGCTGATATTGATATTTTCAGTCAACGAGATGCACTTCTTTAGGGAATATCATGCTGAAATTATTTGAGAATTTGCTCCCTTCCCCATAACCCGATACAGATAGTATTGATATGTATTATTTGCCTTGCGTTGTCAAAATAGAGTAAGAAATTTATTAGTGTTATAAGCTACGAAAGACTAGAGTTAGTGGCCTTTACCAATTTTGGTATCCATTGTACACCTGTGAACCACACAAAAGGTGTGGTCAACCATAATTGCCTGTTGTCTCCCTCTCTCTGTCATGGGTTGTGTGCATGCTTTGGTGTGGTTGTTAGAAACAGCAATTCTAGTCTAATATACAAGTAAAGATAGCTAGATGTCTTGCATGCAGAAAGCAATTAGTGATAAATAAAGCATCTGGAGTAAATATTTTCTGTCTTCCGGCACCTCACCAACATCCTTTGGCCAGGTCAAGGACAGAAGGAGTGGCCGACGACGGTCATATGACCGACGCTGCAAAAATAATTATTTGAAGGCCTGGAGCAGTCTCATAGGTTTCTGTTCTTTACTGCAGCTGGAGTTGATTGCTGATTGAAGCAATATAGTGCTTCCACTATTCCTAGTTATAGATAGGAGATATATGTCAGGGAAATACAGATCTGTAGATTGGAGGTTCTTGCATAAAACACCTTTGTTTCTGCATTTTGGTACTCAGTGCATCAATTTAGAGAACGTCAAACGGCTGGCCCATAGACCAATCTAATTTGCTGTTCCATGCCATAGATTCATTGTGCCAGTAATGCCCTTCTACTAAGTAAACTGCATATATATGTCGCAGACCATGTTGGGTTTTGGACGATGTGGGTACTAGCCCAACATGGTCCAGACTGTTTTGGACCTCTCCCTCTCTAACCAGACCGTGTTGGATCTCTTCTGATCCAGATCATTATCTCAGACTGTGTTGGGTCGGTCTATTCTATGCATATTTAATGCAATAAAGATTGGTTGATTGCCATCACAAAGGTATTCAGCATTTTTCCTTGTTTGGTCCCACACTTAGCTAGCATTTGTTTTTTTTTAGTACTTAGCTAAGAAGGTTTCAATTACAGAATCTCATTGCACTGGGATCTTACATCTTTAATATATGTCGATAAGAAACGCTTTGAACTTGAAATTTCAGGGTGTGCAATTATGCTCCATAACTGAAGCTGTTAAAATATTGGAGGAAATACGTTATCCACTCTAATTTTTCAGTTTGTCTCAGATATTCAGCAACAAAGTCAGAAATATTTTAGGAATTTTGGCAAATAAGATTCAACGCTGTTTGGAAACTGCAGTAATTTCATATTGAAAACGCTTTACAAAACTTTATTTGGTGAGGCATACCTTTCGGGGAAATTTTTTTCTTCCTTGATATACCTGATTAGAATAAATTTTTAATAATTCTCTCACTCACTCTCGTCCAATTTAAAGACTTTCTGACGATTGAAAATAGTTGGAGAATTTTTTAAAGTTGGAAACTTTCACTCTAATTTTTTCTTGTGAACTGCTGTCTCAATGCAGTATGCGGCCAAAAACGTTATTCTCCTCCAAAGCTATAGGCAGAAGCTGGATATAGACAAGTTAGAGACATGTCTAGTCACAGGGTTGCCACAAGACAAAAACCTGGAAAAAAGGATGTTTTAAGGGAAAATCAGGGAAAACCTGGAAAAGTCATGGAAAAATATTTAAAAATGACCAAAGACAAGAAAAATTCAGGGGAAAACTTATAGGCATAACTTCATTCCTTAACTTTATGAAATGTATCACTCTGTGCCATTCTACTCCCGTAAAATATCCGTGAGGTTTGTTGTAGTTGTGATGCAAAGTGTTGATTTACACAATTATGATGTATAAAATATGTTTTACCATAGTTCCGTTGTCATATTTATATTTTCAAGGGCATTCATATGGTCAGGGAAATTGGTTGAATTGGTCAGGGAAAAGTCAGGGAATTCTGTTTTAATTTCTTGTGGCAACCCTGGGTCAGATGTCAGCAAAAATGTCATCACACAGCATGTCAGCCAAATTTCAGCAAAACATGCCCAAAATTTGCGTCCTTAAAAATGACTGTAAATGAAGAGTAGTTTCTTTCGTTCTGTAGTGTTTATTTGGAAGTGCTGTCACCTTCATGCATTTTCATAACTGGAATGTCAAAATTTGGCTAAAATTAGTCCAAGTTCCAGAAGAAAACTGCCCAAAAATTGAGCATAGAAAAATTTCAACTTGTTCTTAATTCTTATTATACCCATATAATACTTTGAAATGTCACCATGTTTCAGCTTGTTTTTTTTTTCTGTTGAAGAAATGTCATGAAGTTTCACTGAAAGGGGCAATTTTACTGCACAAGGCTATAAGCAACACCTAGCCGCATGCAAGGCTGCTCCATAGGGGAAATAAAAAAACAACAGCCGAAGCTCAGGCTGAAAGAACCGTTTCGCAAGTTCACATTGGGGTAAAGAGTTTTTTATTCAAGGTCATGATTTACCAGCTTGTCAATAGTCATTTCAGTTCTGTTTCAGAGGAGCTTTTGTGGCTTTGTCTCAGGTGATCCTATGAAGTCTGTTCTTGCTATCACCAACAGATACTCTCAAACTCAGTATTCTGAATTTTGGCTAATTTTATGCTTGTATGTCTGGTCTAGTTCAGGAGCTGCAAATTGTTGCCTGCCAAGTATTATGCACACAGTGTAAGAAGAGATTTATGCAGTTGTTCACTATTATATTGTGCGACATGCTCCTCAACTTTATGATCTTTGTTTTATTGAAATAGCAAATTCCTGGTCTTCGCAACAAGCGCTGAATTATTAAGCGCACTAAGAGATTTATGATAAGAATAGTGGACTGAGTGGGCTTCTACAAATGCACTTGGACCATCTTGGTCTGGGTACCAACATAGACCAGAAACCAACCTAGTCTGCGACATATACGCACAGAATTGTATTGCGAAATACGTACTCATTTACTGAATTGTTAATGAAATACATTTGTTGTTTACGTACTAGCACAGAGAGCGATCGTTGATATTATAGAACACAGAGCAAGATAAATGGACTGGCTTGAGACTCGAAGCAGTCAAGACTGAAAATGTTTCTCAGTGCTATTTTATTGTAATGCTTGCTGAATGCACAAAAGTGCAAGATATAGTATTTAAGTGGACATTCAGAGTTTTTACATCTGCAGACCTTTTTAATTAAGACCAATTCCATCAATTGACACAACACAGTCTAGGGTCTACATAATCATCATTTGATTTTAGGAGCATGGTGGCCAACTTCGTCTTTACCCAATGGGTAAACCAGAATATGTCGATATTGATCCATCATTTGATCGATTGCTGATTTTCTGGTCTGATAGAAGAACTCCTCATGAAGTTCTTCCAGCATGGAAAATCAGGTATACGAGCTGTCTGATGTTTTTCTTCTTACTATTCATTATGGTTCGATTGTGAAGGATCTTATTGGTGCACACCTGAGCAATGCTTTCCAAAAATGTCGGAAAGACAGTTGCATACTGGCTGATACTTTCAAAGTTTGCAATACATCGATTGCTTGTGCATGTAATTTGGCCTAGTACCTAAGTCAATGCCATATGAATAATTGGGATTCGTGGCAATAAAATTTGCTTTATCGGTAAGGGTTTAATTTTAGAAGCTTCATTTGGGGCAAACATGAGCTGCTGCACGCGTTGTTCCTTTGTCATGATTGCAATTTCTTCATTTGTATCAGATTCTTTCTCTTACCGTTAACTCGGGCTCCGTTGGCAAATCGGAAGCCACCTTTTAAACTTTGAACCTGCAAAGGCATTGAAATGCGCGTTCAAACAGAGATGGCTCCTGCTGAAGCAAAATTCAAAGACTTTAATTTTTTGGCAGTTTGTTTATACTTTTCGCTTCCATTAGCTCTCTTTGTCTTTCAAATGTTGTGTTCCAGTCATGCCTTTATTCCTAAATATGAGCTACTTGACTTATAGGGAATGCTCGAATCGGGCACTTTTGCACAAATCCAAGTTTTTTTTAGATATGCCATCACATTGTGGTACTTCGATGCTAATGAGCGTGAGAAAGTGCGTAAGGAATACATGGAAAGATGTAAGTGACTGGTTCTTGCTTTCCTTGTGAGGTGTTTTCATGCTGATTCATGCAGTCTGTGTGATCGGTTTTCATACTGATTCTTTGATTCGACTGAGTCTCTGTGATCAGTTTCCATTCTGATTCTTATACTCTCTCTGATTGGTTTTCATACCATATATGCACTTTCAGTGATCCGTTTTCATAGCGATTCTTGCACTATGTGTGGTTGTGCAGATTTATTTCCTTTTAGGCGATTGTTTCCGATCAGTAGTTACGGGTCTTCAGATTTCCATTCTCAGCTAAACAATTCAAATCATTGTTTCTGTTCTTGCTTATGCAACACATCCGGCTTCAATTATTTTATATTTTTGTGCTTGGTCTTTTACAGTGAGGAAAGGCCTATGCAACACATCCGGCTTCAATTATTATATATTTTTGTGCTTGTTCTTTTACAGTGAAGGAAGGTCTATGCAACGCATCCGGCTTCAAATATTTCATATTTTTGTGCTTCTTCTTTTACAGTGAAGGAAGGCCTATGCAACACATCCGGCTTCAATTATTATATTTTTGCGCTTGTTCTTTTACAGTGAAGGAAGGCCTATGCAATGCATCTGGCTTCAATTATTATATATTTTTGTGTTGGTTCTTTTACAGTGAAGAAAGGTTTTTCTGAAGCAAAACAGGAAGAAGCTAAGCTTGACTCTTTGGTAGAGGTGAGGATATCTCTTTGGCATAAATCTGTATATGTTTGTTTTCCCCTTCAGGTACCCTTGGGTGTATAGTAGACTGGTGTCTTACAAAGGGTGGAACATTTTAAAGATAATGCATATTTCCTTTTGCCATGATCTCTATCAAACCATGATGTGGAGTCCGTAGGAATCAACAACATTATACACTGTTTTGCTGGTAACTACCTCAAAGAAACTGTTAACCCTCGGAGAGTATTTTTTCTTGCACCTGTTATTCACTTCAGGCAAGGCTCTGTGACATCATATAGAGATAAATACGTGCACATTCCCCTAGTTCATTTCCTATGATTATTATAGCCACCTGCTTCCGCCGGTAGACTAAGAAAACATTGGAAAACTGACCATACTTATTTGCAGTGCTCAATTTCCCCCCATGTTTAATATTTTCTCACGGCACTTATCTTGTATGAACCGAAAGATGTATCTTCAAAACGGTGTCAGCAGTTTTCGAGATTTTCTTCCGTTCTTAAGCTATGGGCCTACATTCGTGAAATTCCCAGCATTTTTCGGGAGTTTTGAAAATTTCAAATGAAATGACTGATAACTTTTGGATCAAGGCTATTGTAGATAAAACGGCAACACCGTTTTGTGGGCCCTGATATGACCTTTCGAACCATGTACCACTTGTCCTGGAAAACATAACTGGTTGGGACTTACAGCTTGTAGAAAATCAAAAATATTTTCCCAGTTTTGTTTACTACTTCGTAGCAGGTTGTAGGCAGGTCGCATCTTTTGGCTCTTTCAAAGCCTGCCACCTGGTCTCAGAAAAACATACAAAAGAAACAAATATTGGAAAATTTACTGGTTAGCTGTAATGCGCAGCTGAGTTCTAGCGGCAGAAATGTTTTCTGAGGGTTAGCAAGAAAGTGTCGGTGGAAGAAATTTTTCCGGAAGAGATTTTTGAGAATTTATTTTTGCCTTAAGAGTCCATTTGAAGTATTAAAATTTTACCGTTTCTCTTTCTTTGTCTTTCTTTGATGCTGTAAAGACTAGTGTACAGCTTTTTCAGCTCGACTAATGAAATGGAACGTCTTACTCTTCCATCGCAAAAATTTATACTGGCCACTCAATCACAAAAATTTCCAACGGAAAGCTGATAGAATCAGCTTTCAATCACAATATTTCTTCAGCAAAATACGATTTTTTTTCTAGTCTGAATCTCAAAAATGAATTCCGCAAAAATTTCTTTCGCAAGACACTTTCTTGCCTCAAGGTACATAGCACTTTTCCAAGTTTTCCATCTATTTCCATCAGATCTGTAAAGTTAATTCTCTGAGACATTGCATTGTCCCTGTCCTTGGTTGGACTAAGCAGTATCACAATACTTTGTCTTGCATATGTGGTGTACACTTTGTTTATTGATAGATATGGTTTTGACCTCCTAAATGCATAGAAACAGTTTTGCGCAGCACTTCAGCTAAAGTTTTTGTAAATGCCACTGCTTTTCGTCAGCTTTTCGTTATCTGCCTTGTCTATCTCTTAAGTGTTCATCTATCCTGATAAATTTTGGTATCAGAACTGCTCATGCTTCTTTGTTTTGGTTCATCTAGGAAACATTTAAAGTAAGTGTCGATGGTTCAAAGAAGCGAAGATGACCCTTCTGTGTTATTTTTTATGCTTGTGTGTGTGCTTGTAGATATATGTGGTAAATAGATCATGTGGAATTTCAGAAAATTTTAATATTCACCTAGTTATTTGCCTTCTTTCTTGTCTACTGATGTGTGATCTTAGTTTCGAGCTTCTGCTGGAGTCAGAAATGTCATTGTACCTGTATTGATAATGTTTTTCTATTGCATTCAGTAGTGAGGTTGCAAAATTAAAATCTGCGACACGAGCGAAATTTTTCAACATTCGAATGGCTAACGTTTGCGTCGTAGATGAAAGTGGTTGCGAAAAAATCTACGACGCTGTTTATTTACTTTTAGAATCTGACAACACATTATGGCTTATTGTTTTGAACAAAGAGTCGTTCGAAATCTTGTTTTGTTTTGACTATAAAGTCAGTCCAGTGCAGAAAATCTACGACGCTAATTTTGAAATTTAGCATCGCCGATCAAGGACAAAGTAAATCTGCCTGCGGGATAGCATCTTGTTGGGCTTTAGCTGGACTTGGCGGCAACTTACCAACAGCGTTCGCGTCGTAGATTTTGACATCTCGCAACCTCAGTAATGTCTTAGAGGGAGACCTCAAAGCGTAATGTACTGGAAACGTTTTCACGAATTCACCCTACATTGAGGAAGCTCTTTATACTTACTGAAATAATCTGCGTTGATAATATAGCCAAGAAAAATTGATTCTTGAAATCTGCACATAATAAACTTTTGCTTTCTTATTTATGTGGGGGCATATTTCAAAGAGTGGAGCTTATTAGTAAAACTACATCGTTGCACCTAGTATTTTGTGCTTTCCTCATTTCATCAAAACTTTGAGAAAAAAAAAACTGACTGAGATTTCCAAGCGTCTTGACCGTCTGTCTCATCTGGCAAGAATGGGTTGGTCTTGCTTCCCACTGCAAACTATAAAACTCTGGGTGGTTTTCACTGATTGGTGTTTAGAAAGTGGAGTAAGAGTCATATCCTCTCTCGAATGGGAGCTAATTCTACATAGAGTTGGATTGAATATTTTTGGCTTTCACATGGAGGCATACCCAAGGGGGTGAATTTTAGGGTTTTAGTGGGCAACTTCTCTCAATACTTTTTCTGCCATCTCTAAATTTTAGGCCTAATTTTCGTGCCTAACTACAGCCATTCCTTCAACAATTTTTCTGATGGTTTTTCTTAAAGTGGTCAAACTTTCCAAAAAAACATCAACAGTTGCGGCTACTGTGAGTTATTCCCTGTTCGTTTGGAAGTCCTCGCATATTCCAAGATGGCATGACAACGGCAGTCAACAGTTCTGATGCTCCAGTTATCTGATATTATTTTGGTGGAGTGATGAATCATATGCATTTGTGGATGAAGCAGACAGTTTTTTCAGCTGACAACTGGCAGCTTAACATTTCTGATGAGGCAGACTCACTTGTGGCTGGCTTTTGTTGGAAAAACATAACTCATCAGGGCGTGGAAACTGGAACAGAAGACTTTCTGGGCCTAGCTTCATGGATTCTAAATAAATGCAACCTATAGACAGCAGTAGATCGTGCTTAAGTCATCATTGTGTACCTTGAACTTTTGTCCTGACCTATGCGAAGTGGTTTGAAGTTGTTTTTTTAGCAGCACATGATCACTCTATTAGACAACTATACAAGCGAGATATCAGCTCACTGGCTAATTCCCTCACTCGAAAGTTTGCTATTTAAATTATCAGTTTCGTGATTGATGTCTTTGGTCCCAATTACTTTTGAGTCATACCTGTTTGAGGCGGAAAATTAAGAAAAAGAAAAAGAGGAATTGCTTTTGTTCTTAAAGGGGAACCATGGTCAGAAATGAAATTTTAACAGATGATAGAGCGTAACAAAAGGTGAGATTTCCCATCAACATCACAACAAAAGCTTGCTTAGTTTTGGAGATATTCGCTCTCAAAGTCTAGCAGCTACCATCTTGATTTTCCCAACTTTTCATGGTGTCATTGGAGTCCGTTGCTAAGCATTGCTATTTCGTTAGTATCACAAATGCTTATGTTATTTTCTTTCAAGAGTCTTAAACATATTGCTTAGCTATGGGATAAAATGAATGAGACAATCTTTTACAATCATTCGATGTTGAGTACTTCGGAAACAAAGCGTAGATAATTTGGGTGTGACGTCCAATACATTTCAGTTAGGAAATTGGTTCACCCTAAGTTTACATAATTTTTGCACACTTATACCTGGGTACGCAGCC
>JAOBRC010233355.1:0-14554 GCA_027575255.1 Scolionema suvaense | reverse complement strand
AATTGATTGAAACGCTTTTGAAACGTTCTTGTAACGTTTTCAGGGTATGCAATCGGTGGGTTTTCGCACGGAGAGTCCCAAACAGAAGCGTATTCGGGGGGACCATGCTCCGTATATGAATCAGAACCTGTAGAGGAGGTCACTTTATTAAAAATGAGTATCGTAGAAGAACAATGGCTAGAAGCTCTGCTCCTTCCAAAAAGAACGAAACTTATTGTTTTTGTAAATAAGGCCGTACTTTGCTCATATCTATAAAACGACTAGGAGGCCGTTGCAGTAGTATAAATTCTACAGACCATGAAAATGTTGTCCGATGAGACGATGGTAGTCCTTTTTATCAGATTTATATTGTTCCTATTATGATATGACGCATGTTCCGATCACTTAAGAGATATATTTAACACTTGTATTTCTGAATGCTACAATCTCGGACAAAATATTTGGCCACATTACCAGCATACTTGTGCATTGACATTAAACTGACTACCTTGCCTTTCTGACTCTCCTCCCCTTCTGAACAATGATGCTTTCATGGCTGCACACATATGAAGCTTAATGAAGACAAATGTCATTTCTTGCTATTTGGCCAGTCGAACAAAAATCGTACTATTAGCTGGAATGAAACATCTTCAGCTTGCCAGCGAAAAACAAATAGAGGGCGCGTGAAAATTGATTGGGCGCGCCAAAAAATTCGCGCGATAATTGATAAGACGCGCAAAAAAATATAGGGCACGCCAAAATAAAGAGGGCGCGCGATGATTGATAAGGCGCGCCAAAAAAAGAGGGCGCGCGAAAATTGGTTAGGCGCGTCAAAAAATTCGCGCGATAATTGATAAGACGCGCAAAAAATATAGGGCACGCAAAAATAAAGAGGGCGTGCGATAATTGATAAGGCGCGCCAAAAAAAAGAGGGTGCGCGATAATTGATAAGGCGCGCCAAAAAGTAGGGCTTGAAGGCGCACGGGCGCGCGTCTTAGCAGACTCAGACATAAGTAGTTCAACACCAGCAAAAAAAATTGTGACGAAATGTCAATGCAAAGTGTTTGTTTTTATCATATAACTTTAAAAACTTTTGTGCGAAATACTTTTTCCTTCATTATAGTTCCACTAAGACATGGAATTTCAGATGATTCTTTTGCTGAGTCCATCTTGCATCTACAAACTTGCATCTCTCCCATCGGCAATGTCGCCAAAGTTCATGAAAGTGTCCTAGGCAAACACAAAGCATCTGGTAGTGGAACAATGAGTGTGGGTCATGATTATTTGATGACCAGTGACAATAATTATACGTTGTCGATCTCTGACACATACCAGGCAATAGAAGTGAATAGCATTGGGGCAGGGGACAGACCTGGAGCCTCGATGTAACGCATTCATGTCTCTGGAATGAAATTTGTTTTCAATTCACTTGTGTCCAAGTTTCTACAGTAGTTAAACATACACCTTCACAAAAAGCAATGATTTAATCATGTACAGTAATCCAGAAACTCATAAAGGATGCTTAAGTCAGAGACAAAGGCAACTGAAGACTATTATTATACAAAATCCGTGTATTTTCATTACCAGATGCACTGTTTGTTGCAAATTAAACTTATGTCCATGACGATACTCGAGAAATAACCTGTTTTTCGAAGACTGTTGATCGTCAATCTACGTAAGTAAACGTTGTGTCAAATAGTTTATAAATATTTGATCATTGAGGATCAAATGGTTAGCTTCTTTTTACGCAGATACACCTCAACTTTCTCATTTCACCTATTCTGCACTCAAGGTGTCTTCAATAGAACCAGATGGATATAGCTGTGCAAAAGTTTGAGATGTGACACATTTAGTCGATGACCTTTATAAATTGGTACACCACGATCTGGATGATTCTTTGGTAAGAAATGTCATTCTTTGGTATCTTACTGAAACCAATTTTTTTTCTGTTTTCCGCTTTTGTTCTAAAAGTTGCTCCCATTTTGTGCTTAAAAATTCTCCACTTGTCGCACAATAGCCACCTCCATGGAAAAGGGTTGAAACGGGTTAAAGGGTAAATGAGGTAGCCAGTTGAAAAAAGGGTAGCAATATCAACTTACGCAAATGTATCGAAATACACCTTTACACAGTTGTGAATTCTGCATCTGTTGGAACCACCGTTTGGCATTGGAATTTCGGGCATCCAGTGAGACGTTCTACTAACACACCGTCAACAGCATACTTTCTCTGCAGCAGTTGGGATAGTTGCTACTTTGTATGTGAACTTTAGGAAGATTGTAAAATACTCCGTGCTGAAATCCGATGATGTTTCAGTTTTAGGAAGTATCGTTTGAGACTGTCTTCTCTTGTTTTAGTAAGATTGGAGATGAGGCGCTGAAATTTTTTTCATCTGATATAAGGTGCTCCATTTTAGCGATGTTATCGTCGCGTGATGGTACAACCACTCCATTTCTTTTGTCAGGTATTGTGACTGTAAGTGTTTTATCGTTCCTCAAATCAGGCAAGGCAGCCCACTCTAACTGCGACAATTTCCTTTTCTGCGCGTGAAATTATATTGATCCACAAAGTTGTAAGAGAGTCCCTTAAGTTTCGCATGGGGCTTGTCCTTTGTTTTATGATCGAGGCAGTCATCAAAAATAGCAAATCTTCATGAAGCAACTCAAAGGAAGCCTTGACATCCATTTTGTTAACATGGCGGGGTGGCGAACAAAACTTAAGTCCCCGCGCAAGAACGGACTTTTCCGCTTCACTCAACGATCGGTGGGAATAATTAAAAAGTATGTTATCCTTATCAAAATTGTGAATTTCTAGTTCGACACTTTATATGCCCAATACGTTTCTTCTCACTTCTAGCGATTGATAGAATAACGTGATTAAAATCCCATATACGAAAGCTCTTGTTTCAGTTCGTTTTCGGCAGACTCGTAGGCATTCTTATCAGGTCGTGACGAGCAGAATGTTTCAGGAGTTTTCTTTACGTCTGAATATCCGACGGGTTTACGCATGGAAATAGTAATAACCACAGAGCTACAGTAATAGTAACAGTTCTCTTCAGTATCATCCATGGTAGTTCTCTCTCTCAATATCAGAACTCTATCTTATACGTACACATGTCCCTCTGCTGGGGGTCTACAGTAACCAATCATAATAATCGATTCCCCAACGGGGGTATGCATAACTAAAACACCGTAACAATAAGATTTGATGAAAATTTCACGCTGGATTAGGTCTAATTTAAACTTTTTACAGGGACACATCTTTACAAAATCGGGTCTATTAAAACTGAAACTCAAGATTTGTAATTGCAGATTTGCTGCTTTTGGTTTGCGTTGATTGCTGATTGCCTCTTTATTACCTATCTCTCGGGCGTATCAAAAATGAATTGCGCTCAGTAACAATTTGTTTATATACAGTTTTTACAACTGTGGAGAGGTGCATTGTTGTAGTGACACTAACTTAGAAAAAATATTCAAACATATGATACGGTTTTAAAGACCTTGTCGTAAATCATTATCATGTCCATCAGTAGCATCTCTCTAATGTTGACTGACATCTCCACAAGCCTGCTCACAGCCTCTGCTCGAATCAAGTTCTCTCATAGCCTGCTTACTTTGGCGCGAATCTCTGTTTTTCAAATTAACAAACTTTGCTAGTTATTTGCAGGTTGCGTCAGGTGTTCCTATGACAACTTCATGATTCACATCAGTTTAGGCCTTGCTTTCACTGATCGTAAGCCCATCGTAAGATCGTTGTAAGATAACAGGAAAAGCTTTCAGACGCATGTTGACTGCACTGCTCCTCCAGTTACGATGCAGTTCTTTATCTCATCATAGCGAGGAAAAAATTTTCCCTCCTTACGATGAGATAAATATCGCCATCGTTATTTGACGAACAAAGGCATTGGCCGTCGTAGACATGTGCGAATCTCCTGATTAACTCAGGAGCTATTGTTCAAAGAATAATAGAAATGAGCGCTACAAACTTATTCCGGTGCGCACGGCATTTTGCTAGACTTGACAGTCTCCCTTTCCTCTACTCCCGATCGATATCCTGAACCATACCACTACCCAGCGCTATCCTGTTTAGAATAACCCGCAGACTGACACCTGAGAGGGAGACTTGAATACTTCGGCGCGCAGCATATTTTCCGCCGAACGTTTCTCCCATCGATGAGCCAGATTTCTGGGTTACTAAATATAGCTCAGCTAGTCATTGTTCCGTGCAGCGCTATTCAATTGCAGCCAATGAGACACGCTTTGCTGTTTGACGTCAACATTGTAAGGGGGTGGAAGGTGGCTTGCTTAATTAGTAATTCAGGACTTTACCAAATGAGCCAACCAGCAAATACCGCAAATGAGGCGATGTCTGTGACATATCTCAGCCTCTTAGCACGCGATGAATAGGCTATTGTGATCCCTCGGTGCTACTGCGTGGCCGAAGTGCACTAGTCTCTCTCCCTCTTTCTCCCTTGGTTGGGAGTTATATGTTCGCGGCGAGTGACATCCACAGTGACTATTTCTGTAGTTGAGACGAGTGGTAAATTAAGAGAGACTATTCTAGTCTACATTTTGCTAGCCCAAACCATGATTAGCGCTTCATGAATATCTTCAAAGATGCCGTTAAGTACCTTTCGAGCTGCTTTAGCGATTGAATAGTAGATAAGAACAATGAAGCAGTTCACCTTCACGTTCTCCAAAACAAAGGCCTGTTCAAACTCTTGCATGCATGCGTCTACCTGTCCTGTTCTCGGCATGTAAACATGCATTAAGAAACAATTGGGTATGTAATAACAATATTTCTCTGATAGTTCAGTGCGCACGGCAATGGGCTGTGCGCACCAAAATATGAATACGTTTTACTACCAGTATTCAAAAACGGTTAAGCCCGGTTCACATGGACGACACATTTGTTGAAAGAGCAACCGACTAAAACTGTCTACGACATCTTACAACAAAGACAACCCATGTGAACGTATATTGTCGTTGTCTTAAGACCTAAAAGACCTGCTATCGTCTTCTGCTTACGACATGTTGCAAGGAACAAATTTTGCCGTTCTTTGTCGCTTTTCTTAAAGAGTGATAAGATCTACCACTATTGTTGAAGCGTATGGACATGGCTAGCGACATGTAGATAGGACTGTGTTGGCCATGTGAACGTGATTTTCGCTGTCGTAAGGCTATGTCTTAGTCGATGACGATTGGTGTACCGACAGTTTTGTCTTTCATTTGAACATAAGCGTGAGAAGCAACGACACCAACAAATTAGTCGATGTCGAAAGGGCTTACGACCGAAAAGTCGTCCATGTGAACCGGGCTTTAACTCGAAACATGAATTTCTCTAACGGAATGTGAATAAGTCAAGCGAATATTGCCATGCACACCGAATTATCAGAGAAATATTGTTATTTTATGCTCAATTGTTCCTTGATGAATGTTTACATGCCACAGGACAGGTAGAAGCATGTATACAGATTTTGAATGGGCTTTTGTTTCCGAGAACGCCAAGGTGAGCTGCTTCATTGTTCTTATCTGCAATTCAATCGACAAAGTAGCTCGAGAGGTACTTTACGGCATCTGTGAAGATATTTATGAAACGCTAATCATGGTTTGGGCTAGTAACATGCCGTGTTCACCGGAATAAGTTTGAAGCGTTCATTTCTATTATTCTTTGAACAATAGCGCCTGAGTTAGTCAGGAGGTATTCAAGTTCGCAGGTTTGGTGCGCACACCCCGCAAGCAAGTGAAGCGCAGTGCTCTTGGTGTGGTACAGGCTACATCTTCACAGGATATCATCTTGAAGTCGAAACCACTGACTTAATTACCTGTCGATGACATAATTGATAATTGCACAAGATCAATCAATATCCCCCCGAATCTTTAGGGCTCTGGTTAGCACAGCTGGTTACGCGGCCGTCTTGTAACCTTTGGGATCCAGGTTCGAGCCTCGCTCCGGCTGGTTAGCGCGAAATCCCTAAAGATTGAGACAATTAGGGATTCAATAATTTCTGAGCAGCTTCGTGTGGAAAGAAGAGCAGCAACCGATGTCAGCAATTCGACGAAGCTCCTCATCAGCATCCGAATTCAACTATTTGACAACTGCCACTGATCTACCGAACAGAATGGACACGGAGCTTTGACATAGTATCGAGGACTCCGTTCGACAAGGGTTACCACAGATTATCTCATAACTGTGGCTAATATCCAATCAGTATCCACCCGAATATTTAGGGCTGTAGTTAACACAGTTGGTTATGCAGCTGACCTGTAATCTTTAGGTTCCAGGTCGGCTCGTTAGCGCGAAATCCCTAAAGATTGAGACTGCTAGGGATTCAGTAATTTCTTAACAGCTTTGCGTGGAGAAAAGAGCAGCATCCGATGTCAGCAAAGGTGTATGTGCCTCTGCCATTCCCGCAGTGCTGTGCATGATGATAACTTGTGAAAAGGTGACTTTAGACACGATGTTTTTTAACGTAGCTGCCGTGCTCAGTATCAGTCCAATGGCCTTCCTTGGCATGTAACTGGAGTTTTGAAGAAGCTTGATCTAAAATAGAAGAACACAATCATCATTGGCAGTGTTTTTCCATTATGCATTACTGGCCAGCTGTTCTGCCATTCACACCTGGAAATGACGAGATGTCATATTATCAGGTTGCATGTGCAAGTGATTCTGTAGACTAAGTCAGATTTTTGAAAGAAATGAGATATATGCCAAGCAGTCCATACATGGTAAAATGCGTGACAGGCCTCCGACACCTACGATAGTCCGTGACACTGTGCAACTACCTGCGACGCCATGCGACCATCCCGCAGCACCAAGTAACATCCATGTTTTGTTATCAAAAAAATTTCCAGACGTAACTATTAGGCAATAACAATACACCTGCTAGCCTATCGGTGCCGAATCCAAAGAATGAAAATAGGGGCTAAAGTTGTGAACAAGCAAGAAATCATTGAGCAAACCATAGGGACTGATAAAACACAGCTAAAAATCAAGTCTACATATCTGCCGTAAGGATGAGAGCGTGACACATCAGCAGATAGTTTGAAGGCCAAGGAACCAATCATTCATATGTTGTCAATACTACAATCCTGGTCAAAATATTTGGCAAAAAGGGCTTTTTCACCTAACATTAAAGCTGGAATTTTTACGACTTTGATTGTAAAACGACCTTGAATCGCAAGCGCTGGAAGGAATTTTTTGCAGGTGCTTAGCAACTTCTGTCTACAGTCTCAGTGCTGTTTCTAGCAATTCACGGTAGTGAACCGAATTCCACGCCCTTTGTTCTCTAAATTATGTGAAAAATTGAAATCTCGCCAGCCCCGCCCAAAACCAAACCCCACCACACCCTGCAGGTACTCTGGAAATGCCGAAACATGATTTTTCAAAAGTCAGAAATAGTAAGTCTCTCAAGCAAAACCCACTCTCCCACCCTCATTTGCAGCTCGGTACTTTTCGGCTTAGTTTCATTTTCTCGTGGGACGGAACAATAGCGAAAACCACTTCGTTTTTGCCAGAATTGTAGATATCTTGAAAGTATATTTACTACTCTATAACGAAAAAAAGCACATGGCAAACAACAGAACAACAGAACATAATCATAAACAGTAGCAAGGGGCAAGTTAATACATCATAAGAGTAAAAATTACTAGACCCTCTAAAGAAGGCCATAAAATATGTGTGCCAAAGGAGCTTATTCTTTTACGCTCCATTTTCGGAAACAGCCCGACATCTACATTATCATTCTAATTTCTTGGTAAGTTAAGATACTAAGTGAACTTTCAACAAAATAAAGGCTTTTTGATCATCTGTCAATAGCCCTCCTGCAGGGACATACTACTAGGCAAACCTTTGGACACGCTGGACTTTCGTTTGACCAATATTACTCACCGTGCTCTTTGCACATGAAAGGTTTTCCGTCAATAAAAATGACTTGGGACTTACTAGCTTTTCACTCAGTTCTACACAAGACCTGAAGACATGAAGTCCATAACGTGCAATTTTTTGTGGTGGAACATCTAAAAATGGAGCGTGACAAACTAAATTCCTTGTACATATGAGGTTCATGTTCTTGCTTGAATCTTTCTTAGTTCTTGATTCTAGTTAATTAAGGTTAAAGCCCTCGTCAATCCCTAGCTATGGCTTTGTTCAATAATTGTTGTCAACAACAGTAATCCATATTGTCATTCTTTTTCTAAGAGGTGCAAATAGGTTGCATACTACCATGGATGTATGCTACTAGCACCTTAACTTGATTTTCCACCTTCTCGTGTTCAAAGTCATTGTCAGTTCTTAAGTCCGATCAGTCAAAGTGAGATGGTCTAGCCGAATCTGCCTGATATTCTACAGCCTGATAGTAGCATTAGTCCTTTGCTCGTGGGATCTGAAAAAAAGTGTTTTTGAACTCACAATCGACAGGTCATGAAGTTGACAATAGTAACTTCAGAGTTTTAGGGTCGGGCTATAGAAGCACTTGCAAAAGAAAAATTGCAGAATCCATCTTCATCAGAGACAAGACACCAAACTTAAATACGCAAGACCTATCAATTCCACTGAAGTTACTTGTATGATACCTGGAACGCTAGACTCAGTTCACGCCTTATAATTTATTTATCTATTTATTTACTTATTTAATTTTTATTTTTCTCTGTTCTGTGTGTGTATGTGTGTTTCAAACTTGCCTGTTTGTCTGTTCCTGTTACATATATCTACCTGTTTTGTGTTTTGTTTTGTGGTATTATTTTATGTAACTTCATGTGTAGTAATTGTGTATACACTTCGTTCTCAGCCTTTTGTCTTCATTTTTGCTTACCCTAATTTTCTTGCCCTCTGCAATTACTTTAATTGCTTTTATCGTTATGTGTCTGTCTTAGTTAATGTATCATTAGGTTGTAGACTGACAGTGGCATTTGAGTAACTATTGTTTGCTGTCATCTGGCTTGTGCTAACTGATGCTGTATGCTGTTTGCTACATTCCATGATTATGACTTACAGATAGCAGTCGAAATATTTGAGCATGGGTTTTATACATCCATGATTGGAATAAAAAGATGAGCATACCAAAACTTCTCGTAGTTCTTTTTATTATAAAATTGTATGCCCGAGTTAATAAATATATTATTTTTTAAATTATCTTAAAATACATTTCGTTGGTGATTGTCCCTGTTACTTCTGCATTAATTGGCTAGCAGGTGTGTGATAATTGATAATTGCCAATAGTTTCTGCTGCATAAACTGTTGACGTAAATACATGGTTATTAGGTGGTGTCGCTGAGCTGTCGCATAGCGTCGCATTGTGTCGTTGGCTGTCGCAGAGTCTCGGGAACTGTTACAGGTGTCTGGCTTGGCTCTTATTTTAACATACGGAAGCAGTCGGGGTTATGTGGTTTCCTTTGATTTCGTTAGTCTTTTCATCAATATACTGTTGAGCAAGACATCGCAGATGGCTTTCAATTAAATTCTTGAAGAACACAAGAAATTGAAAATTGATTAAACCGGATCCAGCAAATAGCTTGCATTTGCCCCTACTTTTACTCATTTTATGCAAAAGGGACTATTCGTCAATCAAATAGGTTGTGAAACAATGGGCTCACCTCTGCACTTGCTACACTGTTGGAGAAAAATAATGGAGATATGCTGGAGACTAGATTATAAATAGACTCACGTGTCGTCTCCTAGCTCTGCACTGCAAAACGAGACTTTTCAGATACTACTTCACTATCTAAAGCCAAGACATTCAAATATAAAGTTTACTGTATTGCATGAACATAAAAGATAATGACCTTCTCTTGATACATTAGTTTCATTTCGTGCAGATGTAGATAAATTGTACATAGATCTGTCACAAGAAAACCTACGCAGCATTATTCACCAAATTTTTGTAGATCGTGCATTTGCCATTAGAATAGAAGATTAACGTTAAAGCAGGATTTGTTATCTTCAACTCGTGCATTACAGTGGAATGTCCACTGTTTTTATAAGCAAACTCGTAGAGAGAGCGGTACTTATGAAAAAGCTACAGCGTCTTGTGTCAGACATACATCACAGCAGCTCAGGGTAAGTTTGACCAGAATTATAAGCAAACACAAGAATTATCGACTTGATTCCGTGCTAACCTTTGCTAGTGCTACGTTACTGTCCTATTTCAGTTTAAAGGATGCTTTAGAACATTGAAAGCGTTCTTAGTCTACAGTTCACTTGAATTAACTAATACATCCGGGTCATCTCACCACTTCCAGGTCAGAATGACATCCGGAAGAAGGAAAAAACTCCTGTGTGCTCAGGTGATGCAGGATAGAATAAAATTGCTGCTGATGATTGTTCTTTCATTTTAGAGCGAGCTGCGATGTTGATAAGTAGTATTTGTACATAAGAAAAGATAACGCATTCATGTTTATAATGTACTGTTCTTGGTGGTTCTATATAGACTGCTCTTCAACAGGTGGCATCATTGATATCAAGAATGTCATGCATAAGTTCCAAACTGGAGACCAGTTATGACGATGCTGTGTCTGATCGCTCCTGCAACATTGCAGATGGGGGCTGGGAAAGGGGTTAGGGGTTGGATTGGGTTAGGGAAATTACCGTTGTTTAGCAGTTTTCTATGGTATGTTGTCCTGCAGGTGGTATTTTTGATGGGAGGATGAGGGTGTAGTGTTCAATGCTTAAGATAGACAGATTGACATGATGCTCTGTCACATTGCACCTGGGAGGATGGACATAGGTTAGGGTACATCGGGTTTTGTCACAAGCCTTTGATAGTACATTTGTGGTGACGTTTTGTAATGCCACTTATCATGCAAGTGGCATTCTTCGCGTGAAGATAGTGGTTAGCGGAGCGACGTGTGTCCTGGTACACCTCCAACATTGCAGATGGGCGTGGGGGTTGTAGGGTTTGTGGGAAGAGGGTACGGTGCTGTTTTGCATTCGAGATAATTTTATCTACATATACTTTGCCTGGGGTTGTACATATCGAAGAAGGTCACTGAATTGGTAACGGCAAACCTATAATCGTGGATAATAAAAAACTGCACAAAACCAGGACACTGCATTCTCCACAACAACTCAAAATGAACTAATGAATACTACCTTTAAAAGAAAAACATATCTATTGATACATGTTATAGTTTGTATCGCCTCTCTCTCCCATCTCCAATGTTGAGAAAATAGAGAATAACCAGCTCCGGAATGCTCTCTAACGCAAGCGATGTCAACTAGCATAATATTGTAGAAATTTAACCACAACATTGCAATTCGGGGAATGGGGGAAGCATGCAATGATAATGATAGCTGTTGACATTAGAGAGATTGCACTTTGTACGCTTTATTTTATCCATCCAGTATTGTAGCTAAATTGTCAAATCACATACCTCTAATGCTCCCCAATAATTTGATGTGTGTAGGCATGCCCTGAATATTTTAACAGATTTCACCCCTTTGGCAGCCATTAACTAATTGCTTAGTCTATTTACGTTGTTTTGATCAATTGCCTTGCAGTGATATAAATTGTAGTAGAATACAAGACTATGTTCTGGTGATATGTGATATGTAGACATAGGAATTTTAACGTAACAGTTGGTATAAATGTTGAGCTTTTCCTTAGTTATGGATTTGTGACTGATGGTGAACATATCATGTCGAAACATGTCTGGGTCAAAAACTGGTGATATTTTCCTGCCGTTTGTTTTACTTTTGTTTTTTGTTGTTCTTTCTTTCGTTGCTGTTGTTATTGTTGCTTTCTTTACAAATGTATCTGTTAGCAAGCATTCGTGGCGTACTGTGAATGATTCTTGCAGTTAGTTTTTCTAGGTGTGGAATGAGTTGTGCACCATAAAACTTTTTCTCTTATATTTTTTACTTTAGTAATAGGGAACGGAAAAACAGTCCTTTGATCTCAAGGCTTTGCTAGAACAAATCAAGGAAGTTAACTTCCTTGAACAAATTATGGATGATAATTTGAATCAAACGTTTACCTTGAAGTTTACTCCGAGCAACAATGCATCGTCTGATGACACCTTGCATCCTTGCGGATTGCCAATGCCACCTTTAGAAGCGTTCCTGGTTACTTTGTTTGCAATAATCTTGGTTGGAGGAGTGATCGCTAATGGATCTATTTGCTTCATTATGTATCTGGCAAGGCATCTTCGTCGACCAGATGACATATTCATCACCAACTTGGCAGTTGGCGACATTGGCGTTTCCATCTTTGCATCCAGCTTTCACATCATAAGTTACAGTGGCATTTGCGTTGGTCATGTCACGTGCGTTGTTACTATGGTAACTGAGGTAACATCAAGTGTAGCGTCTGTTATGACCCTAATTGTTATCAGTTTGGATCGCTACTGCGCATTAGTTTATCCTTACCGGTATAGAATGATTGCTTCTCGAAGTCGAGCCGTTTTTGCTTGCATGGCTGTCTGGATATATTCTGCTGTTTTTGGCATTCTTGTTCCAGTTGATCTTCGAGATCTATCTCGAATGAGTATCGTAGTTTTTGAGAACACGTGCGTCAATACAAACACGCCATACATATTTATCATGAGTCTGCTAAATATACACATACCTCTGTTTCTGCTTCTATTCGTGAATGTTCGCATCGCTCGAATTGCTTATACTCAGAAAAAACAGATCATCAACACTACAGTGCAAGCAGATGGACTGAAAAGAAGTCTGACTGAAATTAAGTCAGCCTACCGTGTTGTTGTTGTTTATGCAGCATTTGCCGCGTGTTGGCTACCGATGGGAGTAATATCCATCGTAGCTACAATTGATCTTCGTCCTGTTCAGAACTTTGCAGAAAACCATCCAGCTATCATGAGATGCGTGGAAATTATTTGCTTGTCTTTGTTGCCTCCTCTGAATTCGATTGTCAATCCAATACTCTACTCAATAAAAGGAAAGCGATTGAAAACAGCTATTCTCAACTATATCCGTACACGAGAAAGAGCGTTATTGGATGAAGATCCTTCAACATTTGTAAAGGTGTTAAAGTGGATGGTGTTTTCATCTGACGACGTGATATCTATTAAAGTGCCAGAGAAACAGGAAGCTGCATTACCTGTGGCAAGTCACTGCAAATTTTGCTCTTATGTTTGATGTCAATGAAATGAAGGACATCTGATGCATAACTTACACAGCTTTAGTATTGTAGGATAGAACATACTTCAAATTGAAGAATACAGCAACCTGTAAAAAGAGTATGTTGTGTGCAACAGACCTTTTCAAACCTCTGTTTTCGTGACCTACAATCGTGGCCAAAACATATTGGCACAAACAAATCATTGCCAGAATATTGTGACTTTTGCAACCAATGCTTTTCACTCACTTCACAAAGAAAGTGGAACTAACTAATGCATAGCTATAATGTTTGAAACTCTAACCACAACGCCCCCTTCCGCCAAAACAATGTTGGCAGGAGTAATAAGTAAATGACCATATTATGGTCATCATGATGCGCAGATACGACCAGTATCCTCCCAACTTATATGCTATCAACACCTACGGTTTTGCCTAAAACAACTTTCCATACAGACATACATAGCAGTATGGTTAAAATACAAGACGACTTATTCAATTTAGGATTATAGCAATTGTAAGCAGCGTAGTGAACCCATAGCCCGGTTCATGAAACCACCAAACGACCATAGAAACGAGGAAAGAATGACCATGTGCAAGTACCGCCATTTCTACAACTATATGGCATACACATGAAGGATACACATGTGCAGTCTTTCTTGGATGCAATAGTATGATAGAGATACTTCTTACCATGATCAATACTGTTTTGGGGGAAGGGGCACAAAGAATGTATGGACAATTGCATTTATGTGCACCACAGGATGGAAGCAAAGCCGTGTTTGTGCCAATAGTTTTGACAACGATTGTAGATCAAGAGCATGAGAAAGAGAGAGAGAGAGAGAGATACGAAACTACTACTTAATTTTAACGCTAGTTCTTTGTTTTCAATGAACAGAAAGTAGGAATTGTGTCGGATTTAGCACCTGTTGATAACATAAAACTAAATTATAATTATAAATCTCACTGGCAAGCACAACCATCTCTCTTCAACAACAGACTCTTGTTTCTTTTCTTATATAAACGTTACTACCTTTCCTTTCGTCTGGCGAACAAAGTTGAAATGGGCATCTCAACACCTCTGAGAGTGGGGAAAGGGGAGGCAACAAATAAAATTGTAGTAACATTGTTCATCATTGAAACTTTTGACACTAATTGATATCCAGAGATATACCTCTAATACGTAAATTCAGTAGGTAGGAGTGAATGAAATACGTATTATAGGACTACGAATAGGGCAATCACCATTGAAGACAATGTAGGACCAAAAAGTACTAGGTAGAGCTAGGGTAGGAGGTAAGCCGGACTGATGCAGGTTCAAGGTTCAATCAAGGCTGATATAAAGGCGGGGATACACTATAACAACGAAATTATAACTTAATTATAGTGTGTGGTATAGTGATCACTATAACGTCTTTACAACAGATGATGTAGGAAAAATATAGGAGAACGATAACGAAAATATAGAGACGCGCTAAAACAGTTCCGAAGCGAGATTTTCCAA
>JAOBRC010233244.1:0-14557 GCA_027575255.1 Scolionema suvaense | reverse complement strand
TATCAACATATTACAAAGTAATGAATACAGGCGCAGAGAAATATTTTAAAGTGAGCAACGGGTAAAACATAGTGTACGGATTACATAAGGGGGAAATCCGTAATCAAAACAAGTGGCGATGTTTTTATCTTCAGCATGCTGGTGGCCATTAAAGTTTGAAAACCGTTTTTAGATTTTTTTGAAGGTGCATTTGGTATGTTTTGGTGATTTTTGGTGAGCAATATTAGTTATCATGGGGACTGTGTTTTCCTCAGAAATATCCTCTCGGGTTTGAACATGACTATTTTTGTCATAGAATGGGCCACTTTTAGACTTTCTTCCTTTGTCCAGTTTTCGTCTGATCCTTTTGGGAAACTTTGCTTACGTCATGAACCATTTATGCCATGTCTCTTGCTGTTTTCATGTTTTTTTCCAAATTTCTCTTAAATGGTTCATTTGGTGTTTTGTCAATTTTGGTGAGAGTTTCACGGGCAACTCCGCGTATGTTATGAACCATGTGTCATGCCTGGGGAAAATGTTGTTAGGTTTGCAGGTCCAAAATTGGCTATTTTAGGGT
The DNA here is from genome assembly GCA_027575255.1 of Scolionema suvaense. Classification (NCBI taxonomy): domain Eukaryota; kingdom Metazoa; phylum Cnidaria; class Hydrozoa; order Limnomedusae; family Olindiidae; genus Scolionema; species Scolionema suvaense. Next base: position 14,001 of record JAOBRC010233244.1, on the reverse strand, counting down.
TTTTTCCAAGTATGTCAAAAACAGATCTTCCATTTTTTCATCATTTTTGGTGTGGAGGCAGGATAACTGTTGGATGGCAATTTTGGTCAATAATGGCTGTTTTTAGGGTTTCTTCAAAATATTTCAAGAACGCTTTTCAGTGTTTCTTCATTTGTAGTGTGAATCTTGTGGCTTATGTTTTTTCTTTGATCTGACTTTAAGATTCTTGATTCAGTTTGCAAGAGTCCACTAATTTAATGACTTTTTTTTTATTTCAATTTGTTTGAATTTCACAAATTTCTGTCGTTTGTTTGTTATTTTTTGTAATTTTCGATGTGAAACTTAAAACATGGTTAGTTCTGTTATTGCCATGTACCAGATCTGAGAAAAAAACGTCTTTACACTTGGGTGTGCCCATTTATGTGGTTGTTGGGGTTTTGTAAGACATATATGACATCTGCTTTCTCATTTGAAGACCCAATGATGCATAGCTCATCAATTCTGTAATGTTTCTTTCCGTGACTTTTTCTTTTTGTTTTTATTCCTCAGTTGGATCAAATGGTGCTGGTGTTGGTATCATGTTCCTGTGTGAGGTTGCATTAGGTACTCCAAAAGAAATCTCAAGAGATGACTCATCATTGAAGAAAGCTCCTGATGGCTTCGACTCTGTTATTGCTCGAGGCAGAACTGAACCAGGTACTGAAGAGGCTTGTCTACTGACTCTGATTAAGTCTTATAACCATGTTTTAGTCACGAATATACGTGCCTATCATGTTAAAAGTCTGACTACCTTCGTAACAGTAGGCTGAAAAGTACCAAACTTCGAAGGTTTATGCTCAAAATTATCTGAGATACATCTGTGAAATATCCAGGCTTTGAAAGTGGCTTTAGAGTAGTAGTTATTTCTTTCAGGCACCTGAGTTAGAATATAGCCCCACTTTAGAAAAATTCTGCTCCAGTTGAGGGAAACCATGGAAAACCACCACGTACATATCTTTTTATAGTGGCTAGATATAAATGTAATAGGGGCAAGTTTATCTCCCCTTCTCTCCAGTTTGACTATTCCATGTTTTTCAATGCAGGTAGCTTAAATTTTTGGCTGGTGTTTGGTTGATGAAAATGGATTAACTTGTTTCTGTGGTACGCAGTTTTGTCTTCATGAGGCCATATATAGCTAGTATTGTATAGTAATAGTTGCGTGTTTGCTCGACCTTGGAAAAATTCATTGGCCAGAAAGAGATTTGTTTTAGCGAAACCAATGCTAAAAATTTTTATGGAGACCAAAATATTCAAAATCTGCAAGCTCAATGTTCATGCTATCATCCAGTAATTAACTGTAGTTTACATGACATAAGAAAAGCAATGAAACTTTTCACCATCAGTTCTTGCTGAAACGAAAGGTACAGGATAACTTACTGACAAGTTATAAAATCAGAGATCATTGAGACCACTCAAGGCTAAGGATTCTTAGTACAAAGCAAAACCAATGTTTTCATGGATGGAAATGAATCAAAACAAAGTAAAGCCTCAGGAAGTCAAAATGATTGTTTGTTCCAGTAAACAAAAGAACCTTGATGAAATACATAAGGAGCTACAATAGGTAGAGTAAATTTTGTTTGTTTGGATCATGCCACGTTTACCTGGCAAAGCTGGTTGGCATGATCAACAGAGAATGGATTTAGCTGGCTCGGTGTTTTTGATGATGACTGGTTGGAGGATCAGCAGTGTTTGCTGCAATGAAATTAAAGGTTAGGCTTCAGGGAAAAATTGTTCCATTCTGGTGTGGCAATTAGGGGTCCGTTGGATTCCAACAAACATGCAATTAGTTAGGTGTGGCCTGATTCAGAATTGTTTGCATGCTATTTGGATAATGTTTCTGTCCTATCCCCGGACAGGTTTTTTTTGGATCGACATCAACGTGTAGAGAGACAAGAGGAGGGGGTGACCTTTTTTTTATGGGGGTTCCCCCGAAAGGACTGTTCAGAATACTGTGATGCAGTGCAAAGCAGTTTGAAGATTGCATTGTTTGGCAAAAAAAGTGAAAAACAGTGATCAATCTTCATTCATAATACTATAGCTTGTAGGTTTCCTTATTTATAGGGTTTTCATGAAAGTATTGAATGTTAGCTCTAGTGAAGTGCCTTCACTGAAACAGCACAAAACGCAGAGTACCAATTTCCCAATTGTAATTTATCGTGAGAATTCTACTGCTCAGTTCTAGTCACATGTGAGAAAAATTAGATAATTTTGGAGCAGGGCGTGGTATAGTGCTAAAGCATGGCATGTAAATATAAATTCCAACTGCTGAAAAAAAAATGGGAGGCCTTCAGCTAGGAAATTTTTTAAGTTATTCACTATTTTGGGGGGTTCGCGAAATCTTACCCCCTCCCCACGTGGAGAATACAGTTAGAGATAATTATTCTCGTCTTGTCTTGTTATTCAGTTAATTTCACTAGCTACCATTGTAGCTATAGCTTCATAGTTAGTTTTGAAACTGAAGCCTGTAATTCTGTTTGTATCACTGTGCTCATTTCTTTTTTTCAGATCCTAAAAAGGACACAAAGATTTCGATTGATGGTCGCGATATCCATGTTCCTCAGGGGAAACCCCTCAATCAATCCAAGTTTCAGAATAGCTCATTTTGGCAGTCGGAGTACTTGATTTATAAGGAAAGTCAGTGTCGAATCCGATATTTGTTAAAGATGCAAATGCACTGATTTCATTTTTTTATTTATTTACTTTTGTCATTTTCGTATTGATTTTGTTGAATTTGTCAGTCATGGGGATTTTGTTGTTGTCTCTTACCAGTTTGTGAAGAGTGAGGTGTGTATGTACAAAATTTAATTACTCCAACAACACAAAAAATACTGAATGCACCACAATAGTGAGTATTAGGTATTCTAGGTTTGATTTTAGCTTACTGAAGTAACACATTTGACTAATCATAGATTGGTACTTGCATGTAACTCTTTGATCTCAGAAAATCGCACTGCATTGTAAATTGCAGTTGTGTGTAACGTAGTGGACTCCCTTGGCATCCCACACAGCCAAAATTTTGAAACTCGGGTTACGGACAACCAGGATTCTCGCTGTGGATGCCCAAACAGGAACCCGATTTTTATGGGAAACTTTCATAGATTCCTTCTGTTTCTGAAAATGCAACAGTATGTCTGAAGAGTTTCTTTGAAGTTTTGATGCTGTACCTCTTCATGTTCGTTTATCGGCAGAGCTATCCTTAAATCTGGTGTTCTAGAATAAAAAGATGCTATAATGAAATTGTGTTAACATGATGCAATTTTGTTGTTACAAACATGAACAGAATACAAAAAAAGAGCCAAAGCTGGTATTTCAAGATGCATTTAGTGGTGTAACTAAAACACAACCATGCTACAGGCAATTAGCTGGTTCATTGTTTACAATTAGGGTCTTTAAACTATATGACAATCTTGATATCTTTTAGTGTTTATGTAGGACTTTATTTCTATTTTGCATTAACATTTGAATTCTGTGTGTCCGGAGTAGTGTTGTATAAATCAAATGTCAATTTATTCTGAGCATGATTGCACTAGGATAATGCCAATGATTTTCTCTGAGGTTGCAACGCTTTTTATTATTTTTATTATGCTTTGTGAGCACTATTTTTATTTTGTGGTGTGCGACTCTACTGTGATGGTACTACTCTTCTTATCTGAAACAAGTGGCTTTGTAAGTAACACGGGTGGTTTCAATGTTGTTGTTTGCTCCTATTTGCTGAAATGTAACAATTTTTCGCATTTACTGGTTGGATTTTGGTTCTTTGTTTCCCTTAAGGTTCAGAATATTTTAGCAATAATAATATCACGGTCATGTTTGAAAATCGAACTGAGAAAAAAACACTCCAACCCAGAAATGCTGGGCGAAATTACTATGAACATAAAACCCATACCTCTTTCCTTGTTTAAAAATCAAAAAAAAAGTGCTGTTTTGTAGGCTGAATTAGACATTCTGAGTGGAGCATAGTAAGTAGATGGTTGTAATGTCTCGTTCTGATGAAAAAAAATTATCTTTGGTAAATTTTTGTTTTATTGTGCAATTAGTCTTGGATATCATTATGCATCATAGAGTATTTCTTTGTCTTGATATTGTTCATGATTTGGTACACTGATATTTATTCATGACACTATGCATAGTCTATTGGTTTGCTATCTTTGCTGAGACTTCTATCACACTCCAGCTAGGAAGGATCATTGGGTAGTGTTGCTTGAGACTGTATCATGCTTGATTCCTTGTAGACCCCCGAGAAGCTGGAAACAACCTCAACATAGTGAGCACCCCCCTCCCCTTTATAAAGGACTTTCAGAGGTAGAAAAAAGTTTCCTGGATTAATAAGGGGGTTCGCATTAATGGGAGGGGGTATACTTATAAATGCAGGGGATGGTCTGTTTTGCCTCAGTAGCAATCGACAATGGTAGAAAAGGAAACATGAAAGGAATAGAAGAGTAAACAAGGACAGCTTACACAGTTGCTTTTGTAGAAATCCTAAGGATACCTGATCACTGTAAGGCAACAATGTATTCTTTTTCACTCCACTTCCCACTGGGAGCTACATGTGCAAGTACGATATCGAAAAGACACCAATTTCTTCAGATGGAATGAAAGGACTAGGTGCGATGGTAGGGGTGGGGAGGGTATGCAAAAGATCATAAATGGGGGGATTGAAATGGGGGCTAAAAAACTGTCTGCCCACTATGCTCGATTGTAAAGGAAATTCACAAAAAATTGGACCAGTTTCTTCATCAACATGCTGATCGGTTGCAGAGCAAGTCGATTTTGCATTAAAATTCACCGCTCTTTCAAGTGCGCATACTCATTTTGCTTAAAAGGTCGGGAAGAGCCTTAAAATTCCCTCTGAAGAAAATGGCTGAAAGGACTAATATTGTAAGGAGTCCAGTCTGCAAAGTGTTGTAGTGATTTCTCATGCAGTAACGCTTTTGCTTACAGCAATGTTCATTCAGACAGGTACACTTCTCTCATTGATTGCTGTGTTGTACGCGATCACGTTTGACCAGTGAACTCAAATACTTTATTGGACTCCCGCTTTAGCGGAAGAGTCCTATAAAATGAGGTCTGTCCGTCCTTCTGTCCGTCGCTAACGCATTTTCCCGGATAACCGCTGAATGAATATTTCTGAAATTTGGTGTGAAGGTGACAATACGTAATTCGCGAAAAGTGATGGAGCCGTAATTTTGAAAAAACTTTTTGTTTGGCTTGCAGGTGGTAATTTATACCCCAAAATGGCCATTTTTAGGGTTTTTCAAAAATATTTCAAAATCCGTTCATTCCTTTTTTTTAGTTTTTGGTGTGAAACTACGGGGCAGTAGCAGTTATGCTGTAGACCATATGTGATATCTGGGAAAACTCTCTTTCCGCTTGCAGGTGGCAATTTACATCCGTCCAAAAAAATGGCGTTTTTCAAGGTTTTTTCCTAATATCTCGAAAACTGTTGATCCGATTCTTCTCATCTTTGGTGCAAACAATAATGGTAACTCTGCGCATATTTTGTCTCCTGAGAATCTCATTTGGCTTGCAGGTGGCAGTTTACGCCCAAAAGTGGTGATTTTCAGTGTTTTTTCCAAATATGTCAAAAACTGTTCATCCGATTCTTGTCAATTTTGGTGTGAATACTTATGGCAACTCTGTATATATTATGAACCATGTGCATTGTCTCCGGAAAATCTCGTTTGGCTTGCAGGTGACAATTTACATGCAAAAATTGTGTTTCCATTGTTTTGTCCAAATATGTCAAAAACTGTCCAAAGGATTCTTGTCGTTTTTGATGCGAATATTAGGGGCAACTCAGTGCATGTTATGAACCATATGCAATGGCTCCTGAAAATCTCATTTGGCTTGCGGGTGGCAATTTGCGTTCGAAAATGGTGTTTTTCATGGTTTTTTCTAAATTATGTCAAAAACTGTTCTTACGATTCTTGTCATTTTGGGTGTGAATATTTTCGGCCAATATGCACATGTTATGAACCATGTGCCATGTCTCCGGAAAGTCTCGTTTGGCTTGCAGGTGGCAAGTTGTATCCAAGGTTGGCCAGTTTTGGGTTTTTTTCAAACGCGGAATAAATGGTTGATTCATTTTATGGCATTTTTGTTGTGATTCTTCGGGGCAACTCTGCAGATGTTGTGAACCATGTGCCATGTCTGGGGCAAACCTTATTAAGGCTAGGCTTGTTGGTGGTGATATACATCCGGAAGTGGCTATTTTCAGGGTTTTTTCATGTTGAAAGAGACTCTTCCTTTTTTATTCTCATTTATCGGTTGGATCGTACAGTTGGCTTACTTTATACTTAATGCACACTTTATTGGTTCTTTGTTATTTGTGGTGTGAATTTTTTGGATTATGTCTTGTTTTTTCTTTGAACTTATGCTAGGAATCCCAGTTAATTTTGCGGCAGTCCACCAATTATGTGACTTATTTTTAGTGAAGGTTATGGAAAACCACCAATCAAAAGTAATTGTTGCTGAAAATTGAACTTGTACATAGATGCCTCTTTTATCCAAATTTTTTGAAGTTAGCCATTGTTTTTCTTTCCTTCAAAAGGATTGCCAAGGGATTTATTGAATTTTATGAAAAGTTTTGTACCTAATTTACCAAGGCAGGCATGTCAATTTCAGTTGCCTCTGACGAATTCATTTATGAGTTGGAACAGGCAAGACCATCAGAATCGGTTTTTCATTTTTGCTGAAGACCAATCAATCTCATACAATACCGTAGTGCCTCGAATAAGCGTCCACCTTTCAAATCAACACCCACCCTTCAACGTTCAGAAACTGGGGCTTATTCGAATTTTGGACAAGAATGTAGTTGAAAAGTAATTCATGAAGTAAATTTGCATAAACAATATGACTTGTTTTTTAGCTTTTGATCCTATTTTTCTCCTTTTCATTTCACTTTTTCTTTCTTAAATAACTTCCCTACCTATTTATTGAAGAAGCGTCCCCCTCAAATAACTGCCCCCTCAAATATGCACCCACCCTGTATCCTAAAGCATTAAGGTAATTGAGTTATTAGCATTGTGGAGAAGTTTAGGGATTAAAAAAGCTGTGTCAATTGAGGCAAACACATTTTAGACAATAGTGAGGTTACAAAATGCCAAAATCTACAACGTGTTGTTAGGCTGTTGTTAGGATGTCCAGTGAAAGCCCTGCCAGATGGTATACTTCTCTGGCCGATTTACGTTATCCTTGATCTGTGTCGTAGATTTTTGCACTGGATTGACCTCCAAACCAAAACAAAACAAGATTTCGAACGACCCTCTGTTCGAAACAATTCTCCAAACCAAAACAAAACAAGATTTCGAACAGCCCACTGTTTGAAACAATAAGCCAGAATATTCAAACTGTGTCATCAGATTCAAAAAGTAAACAAACTGTTTCGTAGATTTTTTCGCAACTTCTTTTCATCTGCGATGTGAGCATTAACCATTCGAACGTTGAAAAATAGCGTTCGCGTCTTAGATTTTTATTTCGCAACCTGACTGATGCATGTGTGGAGAAACATTCTCCAGACTTGTTCAATAATTATGATCTTGGCATATACCTCTTTGTAGCCTGTGGTATAAATCAGCAAAGTGCACGATGCTGTGGAGAAAATATTTTGTAGATGGTTTTTATTGGGAGGAGTCCTTGGTGGAATGTTTTTTTTTTGTGTGAGTTCTTGGTTTCCTTTCACAAATACCACGAATTTGTTATGAAATTGATCCTCTGGATGTAGATAGCTATCACAGAATAATAGACTTTCCCTGGAATGCAACTGCGAAGTACATTGTAGAGTGGATCAGGTGTTTCACGCAACCTCATGATGAGCAGCAGTTTGTATTGAATTAGTACATGGTGCTATGCATACTTCTAGATTATTTTGCAGTAGCTGTTGGTGTTAATGTTGTTGTCATTAATGTACGCATGTGCCATAGGGGGTGTGCGCGCCAAACGTGCAAACTTGAATATCTCCTGACTAACCCTGGCGCTATTGTTCAAAGAATAATAGAAACGAACGCTTCATACTTATTCCGGTGCGCACGGCATTTTACTAGCCCCTACTATGATTAGCGTTTCGTGAATATCTTCAAAGATGCCGTAAAGTACCTCTCGAGCTACTTTATCGATTGAATAGTAGATAAGAACAATGAAGCAGCTCACCTTCAAGTTCTCCAAAACAAAAGCCTATTCAAATCTTGCATACCTGTCCTGCTCTCAGATGTAAACATTCTCTGAGGAACAATTGAGAATAAAATAAACCATATTTCTCTGGAAGTTCAGTGCGCACGGCAATATTCGTTTGAGTTATTCAAATTCCGTTAGAGAAATTCATGTTTTGAGTTAATGGTTTTTGAATACTGTTAGCCAAGCTTATTCATATTTTGGTGCGCACAGCCCCATAGTTACCAAACACAGAATACTGCAAAAGGTAACAGACCAAGCAAGCAAGCAACGGCATTACACTTGGTTTGTGGATCAGGCTACAGCCAAGAAGGATCCATCATTCTTCAATACCCATTTCTTGTGTTGGATTGTCAGTCATTGCTGCTCTCACAGACTGTTGTTTTGTGTTCTCTCAATGATGTTTATGTAGTCGATGTGTCCTTTTAGTTATAGGTAATATAGTATATCAATCAGATGTCCTTCTTGCGTGGTGTTCAAAGTAATGGGCTTCGAAATCCTGGCTCAAGGCCGTTCGCTAGTAATCAACAACAGCCTCTCGTAGGCTCGAAGCCATATGTTGGTTACCAACAACAGCCTGTGCAATGGCCCGATGGGGGTAGCGCAGCTTCTATGAACAACTCTGGAAGGAGCTTTATACGGGAATTAACCCCTGGAGTTTTGAGAAATGTAAGCTGTTTTATGACTTCTTGTCTGTTGAATGATTGCACGTGAAGTTATTATTTCCCGTTTTTGTATTTATTCATATTACTTCAAGTATTGATTCCATGGTGTCTTGACTTGAAAGGGAAGCCTCTAACAGACCTTAGAAATGTGTTGTCCCATAGTTTTCTTTTACTTTTAAATCTGGTCGTATAATTTATCTTAGAAAGGTTTCATCAGATTTTGACTTTACATAGATATTTTTCCATCTTAGGAGGTGCCTTTTTCTGTTCGGATCTGTATTATTTTATTTCATGATTTAAACATGGTGTACAAAAATTTGTTTTATCATGCTATGCTAAAATTGATATCTGTTTTAAGTACATATTTTTTTGTTTATTCTCACAGACCCTGGTTGGCCTGGTTATTGGCAAGAATGACTCGAGAGCATTCCCTGACAAGAAGAGTATGTTTTCAATCTATATCAGATATTGCTCTGTTTTGAAACCGTGATTGCCGATACGTTTCAGTGATTATTTCTGTGAAAAACTAGTAATAAATTGTGTCCGTTTTCTTTCAATATGGATTTGCGTCGTGTGTTTTTCAGTTCTGCTTGATCAGATGTATCCAGTAAAATAAGATCCGTCCATCATTCTTTTTGCCCTTCCGTCACCTCTCTCTAGATAACCTTCATTCCATATTTCAGGAAAAAAAATAATTAGGAGTCACGATGACGATCACGATCACGATTAATTCTTTTGAAAGAAAGTTTTTAGGCCGGATTTTTTGAAAACGACTTGCCAGAGGGCATTTATGTCCAATTATTGTCATTTTTAGGCTTTTAAAGTATTTCTTGATGTGTTTATTAATTTTTTTTCCTGTTTGGTGGTAGATTTATAGCTGTATTAGCTATGTTTTGGACCATGTGCCATATTTGAGAGAACTTCCACTTCACTTCAGATAGAGCATTTTTGTCAGAAAACAAAACTTTGTACAGTGTTGGAAATATATCAAGATCTTTATGTTGTCAGGTGATTTCACCTGATTGATCATGCAACATATCTGAAAAAGAGCCTCTTGGCCTTGCGTTCGTAACTTTTTTACTAAGATTGGTCTTCGTATAATTTTTTGACATGAACACAAGTAGCGATGGTTGTTACGGTAAGTGCAGGGTGGCCACAAGACCTGGAAAGTCTGGAAAACCTGGAAAAAAAATATGAAAAGTCAGAAAAAAATTTGTTTGTAAAATATATCACACTATGTATCACGATTTAGTCCCCAAAAGTATCCCTTAGGTTTGTTGTAATTCACACAATTATTTGATTGATCATTTATGTTCTTTTATTGTTCCCTTGTCGCATTAACATTTTCAAGGACGTTCATGTGGTCTGGTAAATTGGTTGATTGGTCAGGGAAAAGTCAGGGAATTTGTTCTCGATTTTGTTGGGCAACTCTGATCTATCTGATATTGTAATGGTTTTTAGGCCACGTGCAGCATCTCAATATTCTGATGCATGGCTTGGCATAGTGGCCTGTGACCAAATTTTGAGAAAGTCCACTAAGTCCCATGATTAAATTTCTGGAAAGTCCACTAAGTCTGCAACTTGCATATTGTTCCATATAGATGTCATCCTTGATTCCTTCTGTTTCGCAGATGTCGGACAGATGCGTCATCAGTTGTCATTTACACTACGTGACACTGCTGTGGATTTTATCAACGTCACATGCTGGGGCCAAGAGCAGTTTATATCAAGGCTTGTCAAGATGTTCCACTGTGGCGACATCAGTATGTATTGCAGCTAATTACATTCCATTGCATCTCTATTACATGATTTAGGCACAGTCTATTGCAACATGTAATTATTGTAATGTCACCCGTCTTGTTCCATTCCATGTGAGCATTAATTTTCTCATGTATATTTTGAGATCGGTTGAGGCCTATAATGGATGTCGTGTTTACAATAACCAATATCAGAACCTAGTGGAGAACCTAGTTGCAGATAGATAAAAATGGAAGCTCATATAGGGGTTCCTCCTGATGGGAGGAATCAACTCTGAAGGACGCTTTGATCATGGAAATGTCCTGTTTTTGTTAAATTTTTGAAACTCTGTTTCACTTGCTATTCAAAGGCTTGCACCTTGAAGTTCCATGTGTCAGATTTCCAAGTCCCACAGAACGTGATTTATGTGTGTCTTAAAAATTAGTTAGATTTTTTTGGGTGTCCATGGAAAGAACTCCATATTTGTCGTTCCCAAGTTGCTGCATGAATGTACTATGTGGTGTTCTTAAAACTTAGAGCTATTACTATAGAGTTATTAATATGTGTTTCTATGCAGGATAAGGTTTTGCTTTGTCCTGACTGTTCTGGTCTTGTCAAAATTGGAAGAACATGAACAGAGTGTACTGCTGTTAGGACACTTTGAGTTTTACAATGCCACTTTTGAAGCGTCAACACACTGTAGTGAGCGAAAGGGACATGCAGAAATATTGGAATACATCATTGTGGCATTTTTGTTATGATTATGATATAATATTTTCAAAATTGGAAGACTATGAACAGAGTATAGTGTTTCTAGGACACTTTGAGTTTTGTAAGGCCGCATTTTAAGTGTCAACATACTGTATTAAGCACGAAAGGTCATACAAACATTTTGGAGTACATATATTATGCCATTTTTTATGAGTTTGATTATGATGTATTATGCATTTTTTTTTCTTTCAGTTCTGTCCATTAGTTTGTGAAATCTATTTTTCCGAAGTTTAGAACTTGGAAAGCTCAGAGAAAGCATTTTCACGGGTCTTGTGTTTTAGTACGGTATATAAAAAGGGCAATTGCTAACGCAAGTTTGATATTTCAAGCTTATAACTCATTGACAGAAGACAAGCTCCAAAAGACCATATTTTTCAAAACAATTTTCTGTTTTGACGCAATTCACAGCCACTGATTACCTGCAGTCAGTTTTGCATTAAAACAAAAAACTTGCATTAGCTGAAAAATAAAACTTGGAAGTACCTTAAATTGGACTCTGATTTTGACCACGTGAAATGGTCTAGAATGACCAATATATGCATCATCTGTCATCGTGTCTCATATTGTTGAGTGAAATGAGACAAATCGCCACTTACATACAAAGATCTCTGGCAAACCTTGCACCGGACTAGAGTGTTAGAGTGTCACATGATCAAAGAAACTATTGGTCAGCAAGCAATGACAACTGATAGCTGACAACAATCAATGACAACTGTGCATATATTAGTAATACTATGTACTGACAACTGACAACAATCAATGACAACTGTGCATATGTATTGCGAATTGTCAACTATGGGGGCTAATTTGATAGGGCGGATGCTATTCGGAGAGTGGGGTCTCTATCGAACATTTTCGTTACTTGATTTTTTTAGTTGAAATAAAAAATGCGATGGTTCAAACAAAGCAGAACAATGAATATGAAGAGCGATTCCGGCCGTGGACGCCGAGGTATGTTTTTATTCATTTTGTTCTTGTACTTGCTGTCATGTTGCCTGTAATTATATTTCGAATCGCTGCTTTTGTGAAACTAAACTGCCCCTGGAGATCAGACAATGTTGGTTTTTTGCTTGTTTTCTCACTTAGCCAGTTGATGTGGAGGGCAAACAAAATTGCAGCAAAATCTGATGTTTTGGACAACTGAGTAGTCCAAAACATCAGATTTTGCTGCAATTTTGTTTTCTCGGCTGATGAAGGGTATAATTCCCAGAGAAAGCCCAATCTTTCACAAAACCTATTACTGCTTCAGTCCAAGAGTTTCTTGTGAGTGGAGCGGAGAGAACAAGGATGTTGTTTCTATAAAAGGCTTGTGATCCATCCATGACACGTGATTCCTGCGTCACTCTTAAATTTATAGCGATGTGTTTTAACAGCTGAGAAGGAGTGCAACCAGCACATCTGATGTCCTTTCAAATTCTCACTGAATGTGTCTTGTAATCGTATTCATAAAAGTCACAAAGTTGCAACGCTATAACTTAAACCATTCGAGCTTACCTGAGGAATTTCCAGTAGCGCATACTCCCTCCAGTTAAAATAGAGTTTGATCTTCCATTTGCTCATTTTTCGTATCTTTAGAGTGGGGTTTTCAGTTAGATACTTGCTATGAAATACGAAAATTCTTGTTTAGCTTTACTTAGGCTGTGCTTTTTGAGGATCTGTAAAGGCTAGTGGGAGGTACCATATCGGTCTTCTGGAAGTCTCTGGAATGGCACATGGCATAGCCAAGAAACTTGGAGGTTTAGTAGCTCTCGCCGAGATCTCTCAAAATACCCTATTGACCCCTTCCATTGTTCTATTGTCTTCATAAACACAGGTTTTGTTTTGAGACAATAGGAAAGTGCAGTCAGAATCGGAAAAATTGAAATCAATAATTTATGCAGATTATGCAATGCCACACATAGTGTTGCACCACCAATGTTACAAAAGACACTCGGCAAGCAATAAGTAACAATTATAACGATACATTTCAGGTTTTTAGTCGTGATCGACCATTTGTCTATGACGAAGGGCAACTATATTTTGGCTGAGATAATACGAATTTGTGGGTTTTGTCCGAAACATCAGGGCAAAGCGCGCCACAGCAGAATGCAACAAAGGCACTAAATTCTTTAGTAAACGTATTATTTTATTAATGTGACCTTGAAAATACATGTTTCATGAAGATTCAGTCAAAATCAGCCGATCGAATTGCATGACAACGAAATTCTTTCAAATTTGCGCTGTGCCTCAGTTAGAACTCTGTCAGCTGAAGTCCTTGATCTCTTCACTTCAATTATTCTCTACTGTGTCAACTGTCTTTCTAACAGGTGAATAAATGAATTTTTTTTCAAGCTTTCGCCATGCAGGTAACTTTGATATTACGTCCACATTGTGTACTGACTTATAGAATGTGTTACCTGAAACCTTTGATATAGCTCTCATTGTGTTCTATTGTTCCTATTGTCGTTTGTGCAGGAGAATGACAATATAGCTCTCAGTCTTGTCTTGGAGTCACTAAATTACAACAAAAAGCTGTTAATTGGGCATGCCAAGGTGGTAATTTGTCGTAAAATATCGATTAGAAGAAATTATTACAAAATGCGATGGATTTATTACAAAATGCGACAGCTAAATTTTATTACAAAATGCGACGATTTTATTA
>JAOBRC010233133.1:0-14559 GCA_027575255.1 Scolionema suvaense | reverse complement strand
TTTCCCAGGGCCGGGGAATGAGGGCCGGGGGCCGAGGGCCGGGGCTGTGGGGCCGGGGCCGGCGATCGCCTTGAGCCGTAATAATCATGTTCATTCGATCGACGCCCCAATATCCTTTTTCCATGTGTATCCCAATGCCCTTTCTCTTAAACTCTGACGACGTGAATCCTGATGTCTTTCCTCCCAAACCCTTTCCAGCTAAATCGCTACGTCTCCATTCCCAAACTCTATCCATCTACATCCCAAGACCCTTTTCCACAAACTCTTTCGATCTGCATCCCAATGTCTTTCTTCCTAAATCCTTTCAAGCTGAATCCCTGCGTCTCTGTTGCCAAATTCTATTCATTTAAATTCCAATGTTTTTTTTCCCGAAACTCTTTCCATCTAGATCTCAATGTTCTTCTTCCCAAGCTCTTTTCATCTGCATCCCTTCTGAAAATTTCTGACCTCCAGTCGGAACTCCTCGTTCACACTCTAAATCCCTAACATCCGTTTTCTAAAGGGACTGATTATCAGGAGATTCGATTTTGGACAAATCAGGTACGAAATCACTTCTATAGGGATCTACTATCACAGTCACTCTGTGGTAAATTGTTACGAATTGCGTACACCAGCACGAAGTTCCAACAAAACAGTGAGAAAAACTTAATTTGTCGAATACTGCTCATGTAGCGGAACACAGTATACACCGTTTCAATGCAGATCGCTTTCATACATCTGCACTGACACTCGAACTTTTACAGGAAGTCTGTTCTAGATTCCATCATACAAGTCTGTTATGTGTCTCTCTACTTCTGGTGGACTCTGCTCAGCTTCTTATCATGCACGGGGCGTGTTCTACTTACCAGTGGCTTACAGAAGTTGTTGACTGCGGCCATAAAGGAGAGACGTGATCTCCGTGAATTCAAAGATTATGATAACGATCAATACAGTTTAAAGAACGTATCAGTGTAAGTCAAGGATTTTACTCCAGTAAGTCGATGACAAATACATTTCCTGTTCTTTGCATTTCATGTGACGCTTGATTAGGCGAAAAAAAAGAAGTCTAGTTTTCCCGTGATTTCTGAAATTTCTTTCTCTGTCATTTGCGTTTTGGTGCATGCAATGTTCTCTAAAATATGATGCCAGACTCAAGCTGGAAAACACTTCACTAGTAGATACATATAGATGTTTTCTTGTGATTTGGTATCATAAGTGGTGCCATGACCCTATTGATGAAACCAACGATATTAATCGTTGATGAAACAGATTTGGAACAACTGCTTTACGTGAGATTTGGATGTTGACGAAGCATGTGTTTACAAAACAGTATGATTGCGCTTTCTTCACTCACGAAGACTTTAGCCGGCTTTAGATTAGACTCTGTGCGTGAGGGTTGTGGAATCTGCCAAATTCTGCCAGCTTATCCTTCAAATTAGAGACTTCATGAAAAAACAGAAAAGAGAGAAACAAATTTTGCAGAATTTGTAGGGCAATTACTGCACCTTTTTTGCTAAGGTCTTGTCAGTAGGAATAATGATACCTTGAACAACGTCTTCCAGAAGCATTCATAACTAATTTCTAGTTAGAAGTCGTTGAAATCGACAGCATACAGAGATTTTGGTCCGTTGACAACGGACTGCCGGTACACTATTAGGGACTACACAAAAAAATTGATTGGCAAATTCTTTAAATAAAACATGGCAGGGTTAAAACAATGACTCGCACATATCGGAAGAAGTTAAATGTATCTGAAAAAAGTCATGTAATGTGCCTTTCTGAACTATCATGTATCTCTTGTTTATTAAAATAATTTCTTTCACAGTTGACGTAGCCTTCATTGTCGACATAGAATTCATTCAACAAGAACTTGAACTGAAAACAGAAAACAGAAAACAAACTTTTAGAATTATATCCTTCTACCTAGTATGAAGTTGCATGACTGGCGAAAGTTTTCCTTCAAGGCATTTGCCCACCTAATGATGCAAGCTTTCCATTGTCGGTCGCAGATGCATAAATTATAATAATCATGTGAGCTGACTAGGAGGTTTAAGTATATTCAAGTGTCTTTAACGGTGGACTTATAACACAATTGTTTGACCATTCAAGGAAGCGTCCCTTCGAGTATGATGTGTTTGTATGTGGGTGGCATCCCATCCCTAAGTATGCAGCAGATGGTTTACCTTGGTAAAAGGCAAATTTGATTTGTATTCAGTGTTAGAGAGACAACGTGAAAATGAACATTGTTTTTACCAATTTATGCATCACCTGAAGATTTTTCAGTGTACCACGTTTCAAAGATGTAACTATTTCTGAGTCTAAAATATTGACGAGGGGCGGGGGGGAGGGGGCGGTGGTGAATGAGGGGTCCAAAAACTTGTGAATACACCTCTTCACAGTTGTAAAAACTGTATATAAACAAATTGCTACAGAGTGCAAATCATTGTTGATACCCCCTGAGAGATGGGTAAAGAGGCAATCAATGTGCATCAGCAGTGGCATAGCTGTCACTCTGCAATTACAAAGTAGCAATTATCCCCTCTACTGCAGAGAATGTAAGCTGTTAGCGCCGTTTTTGCATAGCATTTCACTGGATGCGTGAGATTTCAATGGTGGAAAGTGGTTCCAACAGATCCAGAACTGATAACTGTGAAAAGGTGTATCAAGTGTCGTAAGTATGCCGTTCCACGTGAAGCATTGATTGTAGAAGGCATAATTTCCACGTGAAGTATTGATTGTAGAAGGCATATTGTATTCATGTGAAGTATTGATTGTAGAAGGCATATTGTATTCATGTGAAGTATTGATTGTAGAAGGCATACTGCAGTCATGTGGCCAGAAATTGACACTTGTTGGAGATTCAGGCAGTCAGCAGGTTAAGCAAAAAAATCAAATTTTTACACTTACACTCTTTCAGAGCCCTAGAAACGTTAACTATGGAATATGATACGATCTTGTAGTGCAATTCTTCAAGAACTGTTTTGCAACTTTGCATGGTTGATCATATCGGCTGGACAAATAAGCATTATCGTGGGAATGCACATTTTGCGGTAACAGACACACCGTGGGAATATATGCGTATCATGGACGTGGAGATATTGTGAAACCACGCATACCAACGTGGAGAACAGGCTTTAGTTTATTAATCCTATTTAGGGGATGGGGGTGCATTTATCTCTCCCTCGGAAATTTTTTGAGAACTTTTGAACGGCTATATATATGTATCTAAATCTTGCAAGCTTTTAACATTTATTTCGTATACATACTGTGTCCAAATTTGAGCTTATTAGGATTAATGGTTCAAAAGTTACGAATATTTTCTTGGAGTACTCTGACACAGCTCCATTGTATTCACATAGGCATTTTGAGCAGGCTCACATAGCACGCTGACATAGGCCTGCTATGTGATCGATCTGAGTCAAACTGGGGAAAATCAGTGAATCCAGTGTGGATGTTTTCTGAATATTGAATGCCTAAGGATTACCCATTCAAAATCTCATGCCATTTGGGCTTCCGAATTGGGACGTAGGTGGAGGCAAATATACCTCCCCCCTGGGTAGCCAGATCCCCTAAATAGGGTTAAGACTTTAAGGTTGTATCCAGTTTTTCAGGCACCTTAAATCCCATTTATTGTTTAAAATTGTGCAAAAATGAGGAAGGAAGAAAAGCTGCGCTTTGGTGATTTTTCCTAAATATGTTGGGAACATTTCTGGTAAAAAGAAATTGTTGACCACTGCCGTCATTTGGTTGTGACGGCATCATGTTTAATCGCAAGTGAAGGAAAAATTGAAGACGTCATCCCACAAACATTCTTTAATTTTGATGCAAAAAAAACACTGCCCGGAAAGAGGAGGAACTTGGAACGCCTGGGTTTAATTTGGTTTATACGTCAAGGGTGCAAACCTGAACATGAAACTATTGCTTTGAAATGGCAAGATATTTCAAAATGAGGAAAGTTTCAGCTTCTGAATCACTTCCATTTATACAGCCATCGGTTAATTGAAGGATACAACACACTTTCGCGTCTCCTCTCACTTCGTATTAAGAAGTGAAAACGAAAAGCTTTTTGAATTGATGCAGGCATCATGGTTTACACCTTAACCCTATCCCAGGCGGGAGGGGGGGGGGGGTGTTTTGCCCGCCGGGTCAAGTATGGTAAAATAACATTTTTTTGGAAACATTTCTGATATCGAGTTTTAGTCTACCTTCATAGATTTTTTCAATGCGTATTCTGACCAAATTTGACATATTTTGGGTCAACGGGTAACGTGATTTGGGCCAATTTTCAAAAAAGGGTCGAAAATTCCCCAAAATTTAAAACTTGAAAAAATCCACATTGAACTCATGGAATACACGTTTGATGCTTAAAATACAATGCGAAACGTTAAAACGAACCCAATAGAAAAAATTTCAACGAATTTGACTCACTTTTTGGGTTTTTATGGGCAAAAACGTGATTTTCGGGCAAAGTCGGGCAAAACATTGGCTGTTTTACCCGTGGTAACATATGACGTCGTATCTCAGGGAGCCTGGGACCAGAAACAACTCTACCACCGCATTTGTGAGGTCTTTTAAGGTGAATGGAACTTCCTACCAAATTTCACCTTCATAGCTACTCTAAAACGGAAGTTAGGACTGGCGGGCAAAAAAGCCCCCCGCCTTTTACTAATCCAAAAAAGCCCGCCTGGGATAGGGTTAAGCCACTGCTACTAGGTACAATGCGAACTGTCAATTCAATCTGCTATCTCTACAAACCATTAGGTTAAGAAAAGTTATCTCCATTATAGTAATGTTATGTGTTTATGCAGGTCGAGAAGTAACTGGTTTCCAGTTAGTTCACTTAGAACAAGTAAGTAAAGTATAACTTCCTTCAAAAACGTGTGTCCCCACCTTGTGAGACAATACTGAGGCTGAACGATAACTGATATTTGGGTCACATGGGCAGGGTGTGCTACCCTGCAGTTCACTGGAATACTTAAGTCAAGCTTTTTTGTGTTTGTTTCAAACTACTTGGCATGTAGTATTGTGATTTCAACTACTGGGTATATGTATGGTACTTATTATTTAGTTGTGATTGTTCTATTTAGTTCATTGTAGAAAACCGATTGGACTACTCATTTTCTCTAAATTTCAAATACACCTTGTCGCCATTTTCATTCCTTTCTATGGACTTTGCCCTTTTCGGAGGTAAACCAAAATTAAAGAAAGATACATGTCTTTAAAGGGAACCCGAGGAAATTCTTCAAGCGTCCCTAAATCAACTGCTACTGACATGAAAGTGATGCAGAAACTGAAGATTCAGTCATTTCATCAATTCCTACGAGTTTCAGAGGAATTTTTATATTCAGCTTTGCACCCTCGTCTAAAGTTGTGACGTATATTTGTTGTATGAAAATCCATTCAGCATAAAAGTAATTAACTTGTTAATTGATTCTAGCAAGCTTCCGCTGTAGTCGCAACTGTCATTATGCTAATTACTGCCATTAGCGAAGCTTTTTTGATCTGCAGTCGCGTTCAGTGACGTAAAATTGTGATGTGTGCCCGCTGCTGCGATGAATTCATAGCCGGAACAGAGCAGTTTTCTCGAGAACAAATTATTAAAGGGGAACTAAGGTCGAAAATGAAATTTAAATAGGTGATAGAGCACAGTAAAACATGACTTTAGGTTTTTATTTCATGATGAAAGCTTATGTAGTTTTCGACATATCCTTTACTAAAGTCCAGCAGCTACTATATTGATTTTGATAATGTCATACGGGTACGTTGCTAAGCATCGCTGCTTCCTTAGTTACCAAACAGCAGGGCTTATTTTTTCGAATGGACCGATTGCATATCATCATGCTTTGTTAAAAAATGTGAGAGTGACTCCTTCTCCCAAATTTCATCTTGAGTATTTTGGTTATGAAGTTTGGATAATTTGAGTTGTACCCACATGACATCATGCGTAATTAGCGGCAAGATGGTAGCTACTCAACTTTAGAACTCAATATCTCCAAAACTACAGCAGCTTTTGCCATGAAGTAAAAACTGCATGTCATGTTTAAATGAGCTCTATTATTTACTGAAATTTCTTTTTTGACCTTAGTTCCCCTTAAAAGGGTAGAAATACTACTCTCTTTTTACATACTTTCCTATGCTTATTTAGATGGGATTAAAATGTATATTTACCTCAGGCTCCCTTAAGTGTCATTATTAGGCAAAAAGGAAGTTTTCGAGAAACTCAAGTGCTATTTCGAGGCAGCCAAATGTTATTTACTCAAAGAGTTATTGCTGCTAACGATTTACCTATTTACCTCCGTCGGTTCAGCGGATCTGCCATTCGCAAGTTGTTGAAGAGGTCAGTATCAAGTTCAGTGACTGCGTAACTGTGAAAAGGTGTATTTTCAGAAAAAGGTGATATCCATGCTGACATAGACCTAAACATATAAACTACAATTATCGTTTTCCTACATTGGTCTTTGCAATGCCCTCGTTTTGTAACTGGACAGAAAATGTATTTCAGTAATAACAGCGTATTTTATAAATCACAGTTCATGAAAACTTTGCACAATACAACACATACAGCTAATGCTCTAATACGCAGCGGCACTAACTAGCTGTTTCATACTCTCTACGGCGTACATACTGAAGAAACCAGCATCGTTGGTTCAATCATACCTACATGCTTTCTATCCTCACAATTATTATTATTTCCAATCTGCAAACTCAGCTCAGTATACAATCAGACTAAGCTCGTACTTTATCATGTACTTAATAAGGACTATCTACACAAGTGCGCTTCTTTCATTCTTCTCATATTTCCTGATTGTTCACGAGAATTAAAGTACCAAAGATTGCTGACATTAAGAATGGTCTCTTGTAAGAAGGAAATTATTACTTGTGTTTCATGCATCTGATTAAAGTTCAAGTGTGACGGATTGCCCATTCATTTGGATTCAGTATCACAGCTCATGTCTGATAGCATTCAATTCATCTATGATAGATCGTGTCAAGTGGGTAAAGAACTAGAAAGAAAACAGATATTGATGGATGGGCGAATCCTAATGGAAGTTTGCTCTTCGTCATAGAGCTAAGAAGTATATGAAATGATACTATCCTATTGTCTTATTTTCTTGAAACAGTCGATGCAATGAACAATGCACACATAATGGCGTTCATGAACAAGGCAGGGCGCACATATCTCTAACTTTCGGAGATAACTTAGAGATAGTCACAAAAAAGTGTTGGAACACTTTGTGCTAGTTTGAAAAACCGTCTGAGTATATCTGACTAAATTTGAATTTGCTGTTGTCTCATCAGACAGTAACATAATTTGAACTTCGTCCAAAAACGTTGCAAACTATGACTATTGAATTGTATTGATCGCACAGATGGAATGCTGAACAGTAGCAGCTTATGCTCTTTCGAACAAAAGTCGTAGGCTGATAGTTGAACATTGCACAGTCGAGTCAAAGTTCTCATCTCTTGTACCAGGATCTAACACTGCTAGATATAGATGCATAGTCGAAGAAGGGGAATATAATACCCTGGAGGCTGATAAGCAGGCCCACACTTAAACAGGGTTAATGCTATTTCCCACTGAAAGGACAAACGCTACCAGATCAAGAAGAGAGGACCTGGAAATAAGAACAGCGGTCAAGGTTTAACAATATTTACACAATGATCCCAGGCAGCAATGAATGATAATGTGAATGCAAGCACTTATGACTCTGGCTGCGGCTTTGCAGATGTTGTATGGGCGCAGAACCCTCAGTCCTATCCAAACGGTCTGCTAACCTACGAGCGAGAGTGAGCCAGAGAGCCAGAGAGAAGACAGAAGCAAAACAAAATCAAAGCCAAAATGAAAAATAAAACGAAATGAAACAGAAAACAAAAAGTTTAAAAAGTGGCTCAAAAAATGAACAAGTCCTATGAAAAAGAAAATAATTCAAATCATATAATCACCATATAAGGATAAATGCAACATCTTAGTCTCATAAACATATGCCAGGTGCCTCCCCATGATGATTTTTTGTATGCTGTGTCAGATATCGTAAAATAGGTTTTTCAAAGCAAATGGCAAACCAAGCTTGTATCATACATTTGCCTTGAATTGATCGACACCTATTCTGATAAACTTTGACATATTTTTGGTGAAGGTATCACACGATTTAGGAAGTTTTTGCCAAAACGTCCGCTTGCAATACAGTTAAGATAATTTGAGGCAAATTTGTTGCAGTCACGATGTACAACCATTTTCATGTTCCAAAATGCGATCATTACTAAAATCATTAAATGAGATGTTAATGGTTGGGAAATGAATATACCATATTGCCTATTGTTCATCATAGCATTACGCATAAGGTCCTGGGCGCACTAGAATATGAATAAAATGTCATTAACGTATTCGCATTCGACTATCACACTTTCGGTATAGCATTATTCAAATGTGAATAACTTCAAGTTATCTGTGGAGGAATAGCTGGACGCACTACGCCATGACCATTACCGCTAATGGTGATCATCGCTTTGTTAGCATTAAATCAGCCAGGTAGTAGACTCAAGTGTAGGTCATTTCGGCCGTTATTTCGAGTTATTCGGCCTTATGTGATGCTTCGAGGCAGTACTGCGGCATCTTTGAAGATATTCCAGAGATTTAACAACCGATAAAGTTAGTCAAATGCTGGGCGCACTTGACTAGCTTTGCACGAGCTGACTTCTATTGTTATGCTCGACGCGTTTTGTAAACAAACCAGAGTTATTCCGAGTTATTCCAGTTCAGTGCTCTGGTGCGCCCAGGACCTAAGCCCCTGATCAGACTACAATGACTTCAAGCCTAGATCAGTCGTGCGTTCTACCAGCAGAACATATCCACCCGTGGCAATGTCGTTATGAGGGGTTAAATTTTACCCCGTACCAGGGACCCTGTTTTAAATTTGGAAAATTTGTGGCTGGCCGAAGGTCTACTGATTGTGGCCTGTCAAGCAATGCAGTTGTGCACATTTTGGCCACGTTTCATGTAAAAAGATCGCATCGTTCAGAAGTTGTAGAGCTTTTGACACAAGATGTTCTTAGAAAGCCTGAGTTTTCCAATGGTAAATTACAATGAGGAAATGTATACTTCAGAAATGATTCTCTCAGCAGGAACTACTGATTATAAATGTATCAATCAATGTTCAGCAGAAAATTAGACCAAATTTTCGTAAATTTTTGCTGATTTTGCAGAACACCTGCTGACGGCATCAAAAAATGAGCTGATCCTAGAAGCCATATGAAGCTTTTACTGGCAACACTATTCATACCCGAATTTAGGCTTCCATCAATAGCTTTTAGAGTACGGGAAAGGATGTAGTTTCCCTCCAATCCTGCAATTGAAGTAGATAAAATAGTCCCTACACAATAGGGTTAAAAGGTAAATGAATCCATCAAGGTTTGATGTCTGATACATCATTGTTCGACCTCCAAAAATTGAAAAGGCTAGTACACCTTGGCTCCATGGGGGATCGGTTGAAATCTTTATTAACCATTCGAATGCTAATTTCATGTTTGACATATGACAAACATGTTCGGTCTAATCCTCTATCGTGTTAGATCAAACCAATGATCTTCACAACCCGAGTATCGATTTATCCTCAGAATCGATATTCAATACGCATGCTACGCCAGGTGCAAAAATACGAGTTGGAGAGAACCATGCCCGAAGACTGAATTTATGTAGCCACCCATAGAACATCTTTTATGCTCTGTGTGTGCTCGAACATTCATAGTAAAAGTGCATCACAAGCTTAGGAAAAAGCTATGACAAGTTATTGTCAAATAGATTGGAAGAAAAAATGTTCTGCAAGATTTCTACAACACAACTGCCATGTATTCAGACTGTCATTTCTGATGTAAGATGAATTCCTCAGATAATCGCTTTCAGTCGTCAATTCGAAATGTTTTTGATAGTGCATACGTAATTGTATTATAGCTTTGATGTCAATGTCAATGAAAGCTTCTTTGACACAAATTTCAGTTTAGATGGAATGCCTTCATGCACTTTCAGAGAGAAAAATAGCCGCCTCTTTCATTTAGGTGCATTTTCTTAGATCAAATGACGTCCTTAAATTTAGATGAGATCTGTAATACGTGCGAGCAACTGCCAGAAGAGTCGAAAAGGTTGGAGGACGAGTCAAAATGCAGAAGACCAGCCCAGGGGGCCTGTTTTAAAGGTTCACTCGAAATTTTTTAGCAAGTAAAAGTTGTCAACATTTACTGCTCTTATCTTCCATGTTGAAGTAAACGGCATTTTTGTCCTAAATCTTTATAAAATGAAAGTCTTTTCGAACGTTTTCTTTGGCTTCGAATTTATTCTTTTCGATACAAGACCAGGTCAGATCGGAGTTTTTCGCCTCAAGCTCAATGCAAATGACAGCTTTTTCATTACACAAGAGCCAAGACGATTTGTTTTCTGCCCTAACAGAAGACATGTGGTGGCCCCTTGGTATAGTCCCAGATTGTACAATGGATGGAATGCATTTGTTTAGGAGATGTTGACGGCTGAGACGGGCAGATCGAGTCAGTTCACAGGAACGTGAATCTTCCGAACATACTTCACAGAGTCACCATCACAACCAGTTATAAACTTCCACTTTATTATTAGATAACGCCCACACGAACGCAGCTTGTTGCTCGAGAGCACCTGGATCCCATTGCAACACGCCGTGTTTGAATGCAAAGACTTTGCAGCAATATCAACAGAGTATTGGACACTTCGTCTCGTACACGTTTTTTTATGAGAAGAAAGTTTGCAAGAACTTTGGTGTTTTAAGAATCCAACGTTAAGAACATGCTAAGAGCACTATGACTTTGATCACAGACAAAATTATTCTGTAAAGTAGGACTTTCTATGCATTGCTCCGCACCCACTGCTTAGCAGTCAGGTATTATGCTTTGCTGGTCTAGGCTACCTTTCTGTCAACTCAGTATCGAAAACATGATATATAGTAACAATAGAGGCTTTCTGTAGAATTTACCTATATGAACAAACTAAGACCATTCTTAGGCTTAATTCTGAACTAGGTTAAGAGTATTGAAGCGTTGGTAAAAAAAACAAATTTGTAGGCAACTTCCATGTATGCAAAACGTTCATTGCCCTGTTCGGAGAGGTAAGATACACATGATGTACTTTCCTAGACGCAGATTGTGATAGTTTCAATTGATGCAGCTGCAAGATCAGTAGAAGATGCAAGACAAAACAACACCTTTCAGTGAGTTGATGTCGATGGTGTAACACTTACGTACGGTGTTCTGGGAATGGAGACGGGTCAATAAGAGCCACAATAGAGTTTTCGTGGACATCAACCTGATACATGATGTCGCGAAAGGAGAGATGAGTTTTTCTTCGGAAATCAGGTACAGCCAGAAATGATACCGATTGTAAAGGCTGCCTCACGAATTTGAGTCGTGTTTATTTATTTTGCATCCTTTAAAATTGGTCAAATTATTGCATAATTTATGCATCATTGATTATGCTTCTACCATCAACTGCACAAAACTTTTTCTTCTGATACAAGTTCCTGAATGTGCGATATCGACTTTCAAACGTGCAGTACGTATCGTCTTGAGTACCTGTACTAAATGATATCGTTATCGTGTATACCTAATTGCTTGAAACTGACAGCCTGAGCGTAACAGAGTCTTGCAACAGTATATAAATAAGACTCACCAAGCTTGAAAGCTATACCAGACCGATTACGTTTGGCTTGTAGTTGCAATTTCCAGGTAATTTGATGAAAATATCTATACATGATCGGGAGGTACTTACGTTCAGGTGGTTGACAGTTGAACAGCAATGAATAGTCGCCAGTAAATCGAATGTTGGTGATCGAACAATGTCGATTCGATTTTGTGTAGTCATCAACTGAAAGTATCTCTCCATAGGCTAGAAGAAAGAGAGTTTGTTGAATTCTATAGACATCTTCGTATTGCTTTAGAGGGCTTTTATTAGTGGGAATATACCTCTACAGATTCTATTTGTCCACTCTCACACCCGCACGTTCTAATGCACTTATATATTAATTTCTCCAGGTGCTGCATTCTGAACTTTCGCTAAGCTCTTCACTTCACATTTTATTCTGTATCTTACAGATTCCTCTCATTCACATCATCGATTGTGCAACTCCCATTCGCACTTCTTCATTTTCACCACAGCTAAACAAATTACTCATTTGGTTTGTATTGTATGAAAGAAGCTAGCAAGGACGAAACATTAATAGATGAAACTTCACATAAATGTAATATGTTCATGTACCGTTGACTATGTCAAATCTAAAAAATCAGTCGCTACCATCTTGCTTTTAATCATGAATGATTTCACAATGGGCTCAACTCACGTTATACCAACTTCATTGCCAAAGTGCTCCAGACAGAACTTTTTGAAGGACTGATTCTTCCATTACTATAGCCAGTAAAGCCTGATATTGAAGATCCATTCGAAAAAATACCTTTTTATCTTGTGGGTTACTAAAAGAATGACAGTACTTAAAGCAATACAACGGTCAAAAATGATATTCGGCTCATGGATAGAATGTTAAAAATGATGAAGTTTGGTCTTTATTTCCAGTTGAAAGAATTCTGGAGATGGTGCATTCAACATATCCATGGTAAGACAAAAGCAGTGGAATCAAACATGTTCAGCTGCCCTTAGATCAGGTTCAATGCATTCACAAATATTCACTAATTTCATTGGCCATAATATTGGCCACTTTAAAGGCCTGTATCTTGTGAATGAGAGCAGGTTTTCACATGAAATAAAGACCAAAGTTCCTGAATTTTAAAGGACTTTCAAGTGTGTTAATTTCATTTTTGACCGATGTATTGCTTTAAGAACACTCCCGAATAATGTCATAACAAAGCAATATGTTAGCTGCTGGGCTTCATGACAGCGTACCTCCAAATTACATACGTTTCAGCATGATTGTAGTACAAGAGTCACACTTACGCTGTCCATTTTGTGGATTAATTGGTGGTTGTTGCGGCACCAATGGATTTACAGCAAACTCCACAGCAGAAGTGGTTCCACTCCAAGTAAGCAATGCCACCACCACAGACAGCTGGTATCGGATCCTGAAAAGCAAAGCAGCCATCTTCTTTATTCAAGTGTATCGTTTGGATAAATCAACCAGGTGCTATAAGCCACTTAACCCTGATCCACCAGCTGAATCGAGTTTACAGGTGCGCTTTCACAGTGTTTTAGATATGTGAAGTAACACACAAGATCTTCCTGGGTTTGTTTTTGTAACACTAGTTTTTTGTAGCAAGACTCGAAGGTTGTAGTTTATATCGCCTTTCTGGTCAATTTTAAATAACACCAAAGTTGGGATAAATCGTTTAAATACCGCCGCTAAGCCTGCGGTTGGTTTAAAGAACTGAGTAAGATGGTGCGACAAGGATAGACTAATCGGAGATTTCTGCCCTGTGTTATCATAAAATTGATCCAGTTAGATTGATCAGCAAGTATAGTTCTTGTAAATGTGTATTTTTATAGCCATGCAATCTATATAGCTACCGATCTATTGCTACTTGTCCGAGACGTGATTAGGGCTTTAGTCTTGCGAGTTGATTTATAGGTATTGTTTGTGCAGGATGACTAGACGTTGCCCTATAGATGCATTCACACGAGTTTGCATAGAATATGTCAAACGTCAGATTAACGTATTCTTGTATGTCAGACATGACGAAAAGGTTTTTATTTGGATAAGTGTATGTCGACATTGCAAGGAGCTGGCATGTGAACGGAAATGCAGACTTCATCCAGGCACAAGGTTGTATTTGTACAACTATCCATTGGATATAGTTATATTCCGCCACAGTGCGCATCAATCAAGGAAAGCCTGTCAGATCTCATGCGAAGCTAACCCTCGTGCAACAATTGAATTTGGCTGTAAACGGTAGTGCACGTCTAAGCTGCTTCTAATGTCACCATAAAACACATCGACGTATTGAATATTTAATCAACACCTGTATGCGCCAATCATAGATCATATCTAAATTCAGCATTAACGTAAGCAGACCTTTTCTGCAAATTATCGTCACACAATCCATTTTGGAATTACCAGCTGGTGCATAAAATATATAAAATTGAGAAAATAGTAACAAAAGTAGATACCTTTATAAGTTCTGATCAGAATATCTTTTTGAAAAAGCCTTCATTGTCGAGTCCAATACTTGTGATGTATATTTATTCCTCTTGTGCATTGCCTAAGTCTTTAGCTTTAGCTATACGTATCTAAATTTACCTGTGGGGAAGCTGGTTAGTTCATATACGATCTCCTTCGTGATCAATATGCGATGAACTGGAAGAAAGCAGCGAATCTGGTGGACGTTTCCCAGATAGATGAATGATGCATGATTTCTCATGCAAGTTTACGCCATTTGAGCATTCTTTTCAAATGATAAATGGGAGATGAGCAGCCTTCGCCACCCTAAATAGGGCTAAAAGTACGTGAAAATACTCAAAACTCTTCGTCTTTAACCCTATTTAGGGGGGGTCTGGCGAACCCCCATTTAGGGGGGGGGAGGTATATTTACCTCCCCCACCTATCTCCCGATCGGGAAGCC
>JAOBRC010233132.1:4104-22151 GCA_027575255.1 Scolionema suvaense | reverse complement strand
AAAAAAATGTGTAATAAGAAAGGTTTCGGCAGAAAAGAATAACACAGCAAGAAGTGCATGTAATTGAAACATGTCACAGATTAACTGGACTCCCACAGACATAATAGAAGATCTCTGTGTTTGATCATGGATGTATAAAACCCATGGTTTGATCAAAGAAAAAACGAAAAAACAAACAAACAGAAACCAGTCATTACAAAATAAGCAACCATATTCTAGGATAAACTAGGTATATATACTGTAGCAGGTCTGTCAATGAGAGGTGTGCAATTCCACGCGTACGCCTTGGCATACACCTCGATATATGGAGGTGAGCGATTATCACACGTCTGAATGGCCCAACAGAACAACGAATTTTAACTTCTTGTCAACATGAATACCAACACTCTTTTGCCAAAAGGTTTGATGATGAACTTAGTACTGCCCAACCTTAGTTTGCATTCCTTTTTCCAGGGATGAAAATAATCAGATCAGGGAGAAGGCTATCAGACGATCTCCGATCAGAAATCACACACCCAAATTCATTGAGGTGTGTTTCTACAGCATGCCTGCTGAAATATTCAGTGACAGCCTTGCTGTAATCTTGGCACTAAGTGCTTTGTGACCACGTCCTTCAAACCTTCTGAAAGTAAGTCAAAAGCAAACCAGAATCTATCTGCTTCATGAATTAGAATTACATGTTTTTTTTTATAAGAAACCAAACACCCATTGTAGCAGTAAAAGTTTCTTAAAATTTTTGAGATTTTACTAGGTTACTTATTTGGTTTCTGAATTTTCTACTTCCTGGAACCAACCAAACAATGTGTATATATATCCTAATCATAACATGACGTGCATCAAATAAGAAGTGCAATAATAGTGATTATCCTACGTGAATGATTTGTTCCGATTTCAAGAATTTGTAAATATGATTGTCTAAATTGGGAAGGAAAACAATAATATTTCTTGTTTGCAAAATTCAAGAGTTTCTTATTTGTTCCTGCTTTTCTGTTTAGTAGCCTAAGTTTCTTAAATTTTGGAAGGCTTTACCAGTCAGTTTCTTACAAACAGGTTTCTTATAAAAAAAAGGGGGGAATGAAAATATTGACAACATTTTGGTGGGTGGTAGAAGCACGAACTCAAATCTCAAAAATGAGTTTCACAGACACCTGCACATGAGCGCCAAATAATGACCAACCCAACAAGATTCACAGGAGCAACAATTTGTAATTATAATTGTAACAGAATACAAATGGCTAACATAGACAAAATTTACAAGAACAAGAGAATTATTAAGGTATGAAATGGAATTCTACGATTTCAAGGAGTCACGTCAGAAGGGAGAAGATTCATTCAGAGAATTCTGTTCCAGGAATCTTCACCTCAGGCCAGGGCAGTTCAGAAGCGATGGTCACTTTTGAATTAGCCAGCAGCCCTAGAGCTCGTAAGATTAATAAAAGAAGGAAAAAATAAAGAAGCAGGAGACAAGAAAATTGAAAAGAAATAAAATGCAAAGGATTTAGCTAAGGTCAGAATCTATAAGCGTAGCTCCCCTGCGTGTATAGCTAAAGGAGAAAACCTGAAAACGTAGGCAAAACATTCAATCTGTGTCTAGCAGCCACACTAAAATCAAAACCACTGATGCGAAAAATAACCAAGTATCTATATAATCGCCAAAAATAAACATATATGTGCTCGGTATCAACTCCACTACTTATAATCTTCCAATTATTCAGCAACTTTGTAAAGAGTCGACTTTCCTAGGAAGGGTACCATACACAATGTCCACAGTGAGCAAGTGAGTACAAGTTCGAGTTTGCAGCTTCTTGGGCAGGTCAAGCGACTTGCCTAGAAACCAAAGGCGACATACGTACAAAATAAATGTCGCATTCGCTAGTGCAGAAATCTGGGCATGCCCGACTACATGGAAGACGGTGTACCTAACGAACCCCTCGGAAGGTGCGTACCTCCGATCGGCCGTGGTGTAGCTGCAACACCAGACAAAATATAGCAGACAAAATGGCACAGGATCAGCAGTAATATGGGAAGTCATGCATTATCTCCCCTCCCCCATTTGCTAGTTGATATGCAGGATTTGTATAAACTTTTTATTTATGTACTGTTTTTGAGTGCATTAACAAATTTATTATTTATTATAAGACTTTTTAGCACTTGATGATGGAATAAATTCCGAAAGGCCTAGTGCATTTTAAGAGAATGTCATGATCTCTTGCTATTCTGATGTTTTTGAGTGGCTCTGTGCACTCAGCTTTTCTGCGGGTGGCATGATTGATGTCAAGAATGTCATGCGTCAGCTCCAATTGGACCAGTTATTGCGATGCTGTATCCCATTACTCCTGCAACATTGCAGATGAGGGCAAAGGGGATGATGGGAAGGTAATCGATTAGGGAAATTACCATTGTTAAGCTGTTTTCTATGGTGTTTTTGCCCTGGGTGACATTCTTGGAGTGAAGATAGTTTTAAGCGGAGTGTCGAAAGAAAGTCTATTCTGTTAACCGTATGGGTTCTGTCACATCTCCAGAATTTGTAGATGGTCATTATGGGGTTCTATTGGTTGTAGGATTTGTACAAAGATGGAAAGGTGCTGTTTTTCATTTGAGATAACTTTGTCTACATATATTTTGTCCGGGGTTGTGGCCATCTTATGCAAAGCATATTGAAACTGAATACATACAATCCTTGCCTGAGTTAGCCAAGATTTTTGCTAAGCAAACGACTTGAATAAAGCATTTCATCGGCTAGATTTGCCGTGCAAACGCAAAGTCTTATTCAGGAAAAATATAAACACATGAGCGGTGAAGGTGGATGACGTAAGAACATGAGGAAAACACTAGAACACAAGAATTGTCCTTGTACTAGAAATGAAGATCTTATATTCTTTGTTCTCCAGCTTGACATAAATAAGGAAACATTCTCCTTCCTCGTGTTGAGCTAGAGAAGAAAGAACATACATAATATCTTTATCTCCAATGTAAGAATTTTTCGTACAAGGCAGATAAGAATCGTACGTCCATATGTCATACATAATAAATATACGACAAACACAAGCGCGCGTGCTCAATAACAAATTTACGAAGATTTTTCGTTTAGCCACACTTATAATTATGAGCCTTTGCCGACGCAAATTCCAAATATGTTTTCTCTGGGATTGTATCTGCATTTATTGCCGAACTGTTTTTAGCTTAATTTTTGGCAATGACTATCTGAATGTTATGCTGAAGTACAGTCATGGACAAAAGGTTTGCTGAACGAAAAGTGGCAGCAATGAATGCAGATGCCTGTCATTTTTCTCAGTTGCTGAGATACACCTTGTCACATTTTATCATTTTCTTGAAGAAGGCAATATGCACAAAAAATGGATGATAAAATTATTTGCCACTGGTCAAACTAGCGTAACAACTAAACACTTACACAAAAATGGCTTCAAACGAATTTCCGCTGAAGAAACACAGTTTGTTAATGCATCATATTGCATTTTTTGTCGCTTCTTGAAGTGGAAAAATTTGATTTTTAGTTTAGTTTAACCCTATCAGGGGGGAGGTATATTCACCTACCCCTCCGAAATTTTTCTATACCTTTTGAACGGCTTTACATATGTGTCCAATTCTTGTTGACTTTTAACATTTATGTCTCATGCACATTGTGTCTCAATTTGAGCATGTTTAGATCAGCATTTTAAAGGTTATGAAAATTTTCTCAGAGGAGTCTGACACCGCTTCATTGTATTTTACATAGGCATTTTGAGCAGGCTCGTACAGCATGCTGATGGTAGGCTTCCTTTCTAGTCAATTTGAAGTAAATTGAGAAAAGGCAGGGAACCCAGTGGATGGTTTCTGGAGCGTGCAATGCCTAATGATTATCCATGCAAAATTTCACGTCATTTGGGATTCCCAATCGGGAGATAGGTGGGGGAGGTAAATATACCTCCCCCTAAATGGGGGTTAATGTTCTTTTTGCCATAGCTTGGTTACAACTACTAAAACTAGGATACGAAAAATACTTACGCCTAACTTTTGACGGCATAAAGTGGAATATTTTGAATTTATTTGCACATTATTTGCTGATTTTGAAAGCTTAATGTTGTAGAACAATATTAAAAAAAGATCTCCCTCAAAGCAAATGAATTCCATCAGCGGAATTTCAATTTCCTGAACTTGATCTTACTGTGCAGCTCTGCTCATCTTCTTATCAGCAAAGGACAAAGGAAAAATCAGAAAACAATGTTTTATCAGCTGAAAGCATTCGATTGGCGCAGATGGTCTTCGATAGTAAGATAAAAAAAGCTTGGATAACTTATAATCGAATTTGTAGGGTCCTACGTTGAACAAGGAGGTCTCCAGAAACAAAGACCAGCAATTAACCTACTTGAGTGTATCTGCGTGGAAATGATATCCATTGATTTGATGCTTTCTGCCTGTTTTAGTAAAATGGGTGGTGAAACTTTTGAAAATTTTCCAGCTGACCTTTTCTACAATTTGCTGCCCAAGAGTACCATGGGAATGAGTCTGGTTCATTTTCCACAGAACTCTGGATTCATTATCACCACGCAATATGTTTCATGTGTGGCCTGCCCTATTGCTGGGCATAGTACTATTTGTTCTGTCGCGTAAACTATCACAGGTACATTGCATTTAACCGGAAACAGCAGTACGAATTACTGACTTCATTACATTGGACCTGTCCCATAAAAAGGTTTGAAATTTTCAGACAGTCATTGCCAAAATATCTGCGCCAAACTGGTTTTAGCGCACATTTTAGGCTATGATAGAAACCAGAGGGGGATGAATCCCCATTGGAGAAAGTTCTAGTTTCATGACCTTTTATAAATTTATGTTTTCTTCTGAATTTCATCAAATAAGCATTTGCAACGTTAAGTCTGATGTGGTCAGCATTTCTTGTCTCGGTGACTTGCTATTACAAAGAGGACAATTTTTCCGAAAACTGATATATTAATTTTCTTATTATTTTTGGTAAAAAAATAGTTCTAATTCCGACGGTCCTTGAGTTTTCAGAGAATATCTCAAAACGGGAAAATCGTATGACTAACTTTTTTCAGACGTCTAGTTATATGAGTATGCGCAGATCCTGTACAAATATCGTGCAATTTATGTTTGTCACGTGACATGCAACAGATTCCTTGCATTTTCAACTCATAAATTCCATAAAATTGCTGCAAATGACAAAGTTTGTGCATTTTGAGACCATTTTTAGTCGTCTAGGGCCATCGCAACCCAAGTCGAGTGGAATTAATTGATTTTGCAATTGTTTTCAGATTTGGCATAGTTAGCGACCCACTGCTACAATCCTGGTCAAAATAGTTTGGCACCCATGCGCGTGTTTGCTATTTTCCGTACCGCAAGTAAATGAAAACAGGTCGACAAGTGCCGAGCCGCAAATCAGGGCGGGAGGGTGGGTTTTATTTGAGAGGCTTACTAATTCTGACTTTTGGAAAAATCATGCTTTGGAATTTCTAGAGTATGTGCAGGGTGTGGTAGGGCTTGCTTTAGGGCGTGGCTTGGGGTTTTTTAATTTTTTTCAGGTAATTTAGGGAACAAAGGGCGTGGCATTCAATCTACTACCGTAAATTGCTAGAAACTGCACTGAGATTGTAGACAGAGGTTGCTAAACACCCGCAAAAATTTTCTTGAAGCGCTTGCAATGCAAAGTGCTTTTACAAGCAAAAGTGGTAAAAAGTGCATTTTTGATTTTGGCTGAAAAAAGCCTTTCGTGCCAAATATTTTATCCAGGGTTGTAGTTATGATGATGTCACTGAATAAGTAATTAGGTTCCATAGATTATGATGACGTCAAGCTGTTCATTATCACCATGGATGTAACCGTTCATGTTATCACATGCTACCTTGAGGCGATCTTTTTTGAGAGGATTAATTTTTGCGAGTTTTGCAAATTTTTGCTAACTTCGCAAAATTAAATCCACGCAAAATTTATCAACTGATGTCATAAGCTGACCAAAGCAAATACAACTAATTTTTCGATCGTTAATCGATAAAAATTTGCTTGGACTCATTCTTTCTCTATACGTGCATGTCAATAACCTCCTGTATCTCTTTCCTTGATGCTCATTCATAATTTCATCAAATAAAGGCTTATGGGTAGTAATTTTCTACCAAAAAAATTATTTTTTAAAAATTGGCCCAAAATATTGAGGAATATCAAAACCTGTAAAAAAACTTCTTTGAACTGGAAAACGTGCATGATGGTTTCAGGCGCATAGAAGCCCATTTTATACTGGTTTGTAGTGATTTATGTAAAAAAGGGGCATAGAATGGCCTTACCACCTGCTAATTCTGCCAAAATTTTGGAATCAAGATGTAAAATTCTGAAAAAAAAAACAACGAACGCCCCCGAAAACATATTAACTTCCAAAAAAGACACCAAATTTCAGTCCAAAGCAAAGCTTTCTTCCTTTCCAAGACATCTACAAAATCAACATTAGGGGCTCTCAGAGCCCCCAGTAGATATAGAGTTAAATGCTTGAAGTTCAATTTTTCCATTCCACATAAGTTTTTGTCCACCATCATTGTACTCAAATTCACTGCATAAAATGTGTTAATGTAATAATGTTCGTTTCTCTAGACTGCACAAGAGCCTTGTATGTTCTGGCAAGGAGCAGCGTTCACAAATTGTAACATGTGAAATCCAGATCAGCAAAATAACACCTCCTATCCTGATGTTTTAGATCGTTGTAAACACGTTTGAGGTAAGAATCGTTCCTCATGTTTGAAAATTTTTTGATGTTTTTTTTTAAATAAGTGGCTTTTGTTTGATCTTGTACACCGAAATTGACCGAGTTGTGGAGGTGGGATAAAATAATTTTGCAACATTTTCAAAAAGTGAGAATTGAACCCGGGCACGTGCGACGAAATACAGAATACCACTCACTGTTCTCTTGAGGGCAGTTAGTTGGTATCCGGGTTAAACTCTCACTTTAGGCAATCCTGTGAGCTGAAACACATTAAATCGCTTTTTCGAAAAGGGGACTTGTTTATGCTGGACAGAATTTTTTTGTCAAAAACGCTTTTTTTTAAGCTGAAAATAAAAAAAATCGACGTGCCCCAAGGGTTGATGCAAAATACCACTGCATTGAAATTACGTCCAGAATATTTTTTTCTCATGTGTTGAATCACTTTCGTCCAGTTTCTCGGAGCAGTTTCTCGTTTCTTGCGGTAGTGGACTGAATATACAGCTTTGTCCTCTACACTACATGGATAATAAAAATGTCTTAAGCCACGCTCTAAAACAAGGTCTGTCACACCCTGCACCATAAAAGTGCCAAACAATGGTTTTCCAAAAGTCATGAAAAGTAAGTCCTCCAATATTGCCCAGCCACGCTGGTTTGCGGCTCTCTACTTATAAACCAGTTTTATAGTGTTGGTAGTAGGGTAAACGTATATAAACCCGCATACGGGTCAATATATTTTGCCTGCGCTTGTAGGGCTTAACTCCACGTAATTTTTTACACTGTCTTTATACTCTAATTCACTGAATAAAACCGTTTGGTTTTCTAGCCTGTAAGTGGGAATCCAGTTCTAGTTTTAGTTGCAGAAAATCTTTGCGCTGAGACTCATGTAATGTTCTTATATATGGGTCTATGTCTTAATCAAGGAATCCTCTCCCTCCTTACAGGAGGGGTTCCGACATTTCTGCATAAACGTAAATTTATTTAATGCGGAACCTAATGCTGATTATCTTTCAGCTCGCAATTCTTTGTTCGCACGTCGAAAGGATCCAGTAGATTGATGCGGACTGATCAGTTAGAAAATGATCTTTTAATTTTGTGTAAAGTTGTATTTTGTACTAACAAGATCACCACTAAGAAATATTTATAACATACCAGAACAACAGCCACGCTGCAAAACACGATCATAAAAATGTACCTTCAGGGAAGAAAATATTTGCAGACGAAATTTTTCCGGAATTTTTATTTGCGATTTTGGCCTTTTTAAGCAACAATTTCGTCCGCAAAACCTGCTAGTGGTTGGCCAATCGCAAAAATTTCTTCTGCAAAATTAACAAAAAACATTTAAGTATCAATCAGTCAATTTAAAGCCGTACAATCTAACTTTTTGCCTTTCTTTGACGCTGCAAAAAGCCGTTCACGCTATCTCAGCCAGGCGGATGAGACGGAACATCTTCCTCTTCCATCGCAAAAATTAATACAGAACACTCAATTGCAAAACTTTCTTCAATCTCAAAAATTTCTTTCGCAAAATACGATTTTTTTTTTGAAGTGTGAATCGCAAAAATAAACTTAATTTCTTCCCTGATGGTATATAGGCAGACACCGTGGAATGGCTGTTTGGAGAAAGAAAGAGCAGCAAAAGCTACAAAACTTTGCGTCAATATGAGAAGACGAACAACTCTTACGAATAATATCTACACGAACGAATACTTACAGCACGTACTATATACCAGAACAAACGTCACACTCTGCAAAATGTGACCATAAAAAGGCATATAAGTAGATACTGTGCAACGACAATTATGGACAGAAAGAGCGGCAAAAGTTGCCAAAAACGTCAAAACTACATGATGATAAGACGAACAACTATTTTCAAAGTGCATCTTTGAAGAGCTATCGTTGTAGGAGGGTGGAAAAATTGCCAGGAAATACAAAACAAGTAAGAAGACTATATTACCTCATGCGTCCATCTTTTAAAAATATCTGAAAGACGGCAAAGTTTTATGACTTTCGGCTCGTATCTATTAGACGTGTTTCAAAGGAAAACTCCGACCCCAAAACAAGTTGCGCTCGGATGTGATGAGAAATAACTTTTTACAAATATATCACAAGAAGCCCGACAAGACGCCCACCGGCTACCGTGCACTTAGCTGCATGAAGAGCAGCTGAGATTGGCAGTCCTTGGGTTCACACGAAACAGTTTTTTTGTGCTTTACCACTTGCTTGTCATCGGATTTTGCGCAAGACCGTTTGAACACCGTGCGAACGTCATGCGAAAGGCGACGCTTCTTGGCCTGCATCAAGGTTTGGAGCAAAGAGATTTTTTTCATCCAGAAGCGAGTCACAGGGGGTGGTTTAGAGACAAGAGGAGCTTGCTTATCCAATCAGTGTCAAGTACTTCCTATTCATCGCTTGGCTCTGTAATCGCTCGCCCGCGGTCACTGGCGTTCGGTCTGCGATAGATTTATTTATTTATTTATTATTTATTTATCAACACTTGGCGTCATAAAACAAGAGCATGATGCTCACAGCAGTTACAATCAGTGCATAAAACAAAAATGCTATATGTCAAAAATTCAAATCAAAATATAAAAACACGTGATTGAACTAATCAAGCCAACAAGATCTATAAAAATGCATAAACATGTTGAAATATCTACAAGAGACCGATTTCGTACGCATAAGTTTTGCATAATCTGCAGGGGCATTTTTTCAAGATTACATGTTTTCAACTTATTCTTGAATTCACTAACAGTTGCACAAGGTTTAATATCTTGCGGTAGCATTTTCCAAATGATAGGACCTAGATAACTGAGGGATTCAGATCCATAGTAAATCGTTCTAACAGTATAGGGAAACCAATCTGATTCATTTCGTGAGGTATATGCATTTTCTCGAGGAGTGAAAATATCTTTCATGAACGATGGAGCAATATTGTTTTGTGCTGTAAACATCTCTACAGCCATGAATTTCAAATGTCTATGTTGAATTGAGTCAGGCTTGTCCATTCTTAAAAGCTCCTCAAAACTTGAGTGATAGTCATTATATGCTATTCGTAATGCTCGTTTATGCAGTCTATCAATCCTGCGTTTCATGGATCGACTATGAAACACTCATGTTAGAGGACAATTTGAGAAGCAAGTTCCTTTGTTCACGGGTTACTCTACCAGATAACCTGGCTAGAGCGTTGATTTTCTGCGTTGGTGTTGATGTTCTTGGAATTTTAGGGACTGATCGATTTGCACTCCAAGCAACTTTCGCATTTACTATTTGCGATTTTTGTGTCCCCTACATTGATAGTATGATTTTGAGTTGTAGTTCCAAAACTAATATAATGACACTTTGGCTCATTCAGTTTCATGTTATTTGTGTGGAACCAATTAATTGCAATTTTAGCATCTTGTTCTAGAAAAGGAACGACATCTTCTAGAATCTTCTTACAAGCATACAGTGTAGTATCATCTGCAAATACTAATTTGTTCTGTAAACCAAAATAGATAATTCAAAAACACATTGAATATTAACGGCCCAAGAACGGAGCCCTGCGGTACTCCATATAAAAGTTCTTTCAATGAACTGAAAGACGTGTTGATTTTTCTTCTATGCCTGCGTTCTGTTAAATAAGACATGATCAACTCCAGGGTATCAATTTGAAAGCCGTACGCGTGCAATTTAGCAATTAAGAGTTGATGGTTCAGAATGTCAAAAACTTTTGACAGATCCATTAAAAGGGCTCCAGCATGTCCTTGTTTGTCAACATGACGTCTGATTGTCTCAATCAATAGCAGTAAGGCATATTGAGTGTTACATCCTTTTCGGAACCCACAGAGAAAAAATGAAAGATGCTGGTCAATATGGGCAGATATTTGTTGATTCATTATTCGTTCATATACTTTTGACGCTTTCGAGACGATAATTTTTTACAAAAACTGTATCATCTCCTTTGTGAATAGGGATAATGTCTGCTTATTTCAGCCCATTTGGGAATTTCCTTCCTCCAGCATTTGTTCATAATGTTACATAATAAACTACTGCATATATCAGAGCATTCTTTGAAACGTTTTGCAGGTATATCATTTTGTAATGCGCCCTTTTTCACAATAAGTTTATGAATCTTTTTCAGGATTAAATCATCTCCAAAAAGTCGAAGGTAGAAGCTTTGCATTTTGATTAAATCTTAATCACACTGGGATGATCCTTGTACTTCAGAATAGCTTCATTAACTGTATCAATGGATTTTTCACATTGATCTACCTTTTCAGTTTCATATATTCCAAGCTTTATAACAGTTTCAGCAAAAAAATTGTTAAATGTCTCTGAAATTTCTGTGTCATTAGTGAGGATCTGATTATCATCTCTATTTCTTAATGAGCACCAATTAGTTGGTAATGACACTCGGAATCGTTAAGATGATGTGTGTGAATGCAATATGCAAAGCATCACGATGTTGAACAAGTGGATAGAAGCGATTCTGGCCTTGCTTTGTGGTTGTTAGAAGTCCCGTGTGAACTCAGCCAGTACGTGTTTCACGCAGTTCCATGACCGTTAGGTAAACTATTGATATCAAGCACTAAAAGATCTATTGAAGTTCTCATACGCTTTTATGATGGCAGTTTGAATTGCGGCGGGAAATAGCGAGAAGAAGCCAGTAATGGCTGCCGAAGGTCAGGCTGGCTAGCTGAAAGTGAAATGAAAACCTTCCAGATTTCGTGCGGATGAGTGTGTTACAGAAAATAAAACTCATTACTGATCATAGAATCGCCGTTTAATTCTACCTACAATCATTGCCAAAATATCTTCGCCAAACCATTTTGGCGAAGATTTTTGGCAGTGATTGTAGGTTCACTACTTAGATTTGGATCGGAGTTTTCCTTTAAAGACATTGTGCAACAGTATGTAAGGTATTTTTTTCGACGGGCCGGAATTTTTCTTGAATGCATAAAGAAAAGGCATAAAATAAAATTCGACTGACACGTCTGCGGGAAATGAAACTCACTAGAACTACGTACAACCATCTTTCTTTATGATTTAGTACTACAAAACTCCATATTCTTCAGTCAATAGGTTTTACAAGTTCCGAAAGTGAAGGGAAACTTTTTCAAAAAATTTATAATGAAAGAAACAAGTGTGGTCAATGCGAGACCCTGCTGCGTTTCGAGATGGTAGTGGTTTTAGTGTGCATGCGGGATCACTGCTGAGGAGACATTAATACAAAAAGGTGCAAATACAGAATCATATGTACATGACTAGCAGTGCCAGAATTATACGCTGCAGAATTCTATGCCCTAACTTCAAAATACTATCAAGAATAAGCAATAAGAAATAAGTCACAGATAATGCGCTCTTAATTGCTTGCTACTCTGATAGAAAGATGTGCAAATAAAAGTTCAAAGTATAAACACACAGAAAAGGGCTATACCTTTTCTTGAAAACAGCCTACTAATAGCACAAATAATTGAACATAAGTACGAATGAGGCATGCAAATTTTTCAGGACAAAACATCTTGATAAAGTGTCTAGGTATATTGGCTTTCATTCCTTATTTTCGGCCCGGTATAGATTCCTGTCTGTTTTTGTACTTCACCAACCTTTACTGAATCAGTATTTATTCCAGCTATAAATTGTTCACTTTCAATTCGTACATTTCAATCACACAAAAATTCTAAGCTGCGGTGTAAGTAGCTCTACCATCCGAAATGGGTACAGCTCCGAAGTAAAAAGCTTTCGACTAGAATGCCTCCAAAATACAAAACAAAAACACGAAACTTCTTTCAGTCAATCAAAACATACATCCGGAGCTCTCGCTTGCATGATTAGCCGTGATGTCATAACTGTCCCATCTTTTCAACTATAAGTCGGTTGCCATCAGAGCGTATAACCAGTCATTCTTTTCGGTGGCAGCTGTGGCGTTCCCACAATGCTTTGTCTTAGAGAATCACTCTAAAAATAATATGTATAAATTCTTTAAAGGATAAAATTTTGTGTAAATGCTCGCTGCATAACTTAGTTGTCTATGATCAAGCCTAACAAACTAACCTACTACCTCTAACAGGTACATAGGCACCTCCTTGTTACGGTAACCGTTAAAAACTAAATTTGATGAAAATACTCGCTGCATAACTTAGTTTTCTACGATCAAACCTGACAAACTAACTTAACATTTCTAAGAGCTAGGTTACTTATATGTAGTACTGATCTGAATCAGATCTGAGTATGAACGGTTAATATAACATGCCTTTTAGAGTACTCCAACATAACAAGTAGGGGGGAGGAGGGGGGGGGATTGGGGTACCACAGGTGGTCTGGTCTGCAAATTACACGGAACCAATACAGAAAGTTTTAATTTAGCGAAAAACGCGTGGCAATAGGAATTTCTAACAAGAAATGATGTACAATGGCTGGAACCGTTGCATTTTAATGGCAGTGCAAGTAAAAAAACAATATTTCTTCTGAAATTTGGACTTTTACAAGTCCCAAAATGTAGGAAAAATTTGGACTTTACCCCCGGTTTTTGGACCACCTGCTTCATGAATTTATTCAAATTAGACATTTTCTGAAAGAGCTCATTGAAAGCAATCATTTAAGGCCAAAATCATTGATATCGGCTAAACGGAAGTGAAATAATAGCCAATAAACCCGAAAATTTGTCGTGGCGAGATCGGCCGACATCGAGATGAGATATTCAGAAAATAAGAGAAAAGCATCAACCATTTCTTTTTGATCTTGTAAATTGATAATCCACGCGGCACATAAGGGATATAGACTCCCTCACTCATATCCCCTTTGCAAATAGATCTGTTTTCTCAACAATGTAACTGATCTGTAACAGGCTGGTATCGCTTTATATACAATCAAACACAAAAATATACTACAATGGAACCTCTAATAGTGGCCACTTTGCGGGACACAGCTTAGTGGACGTCACATCAGAGATGACTGATGAATGGAGGTTTTATACAAATATACTTTTCGTTACAAAAGAATGACTCATGATCAAAACAAACACAAGTGAATGAATGTATTTTAAAAGATCAATCTACAATTGTGTTACAACTTTTTACTTTTTACATACTTTTCACTTGCTTTCATAAAGGATTTTTGACCGGTAGTAGAGGTGAAATTAGACATTGGCACAATAGAAGATGGCCGTTTCACCGTTAATTGGAGGTGACTGATGCATGGAGGGTTTTTTGTGAGAGTTTAACCATAAATTCGACAGGGACTTCCTTTTCTGGTCGCCTACAAGCAGGCGACCAATTTAAAAGGGTGACCGTTAATAGAGGTTCCAATGTATTGAACTTACGTCTGACATCCAGTCCTCTCCGAATCCATCGTGACTTGCAGTCAATTTAGTGCTTTCGTCATCCGGTTCTTTTATCACTGGCATCGGAGTGATAGTCTAAACGAAATTCTACTGTAATGAAGGCACATGTTTGATTGTTTAGCAGAAGCTTAATCAGAAGCGTTTAGTCGGGGGTGGGCGTCAATTTGGAACGAACGGACTATTCTATGCAAATAATTAATTTTTGGGTCAAATATGTTTCGCGACTGAAGAGACAAATCCGAAATTTTTTTGCTTAAGATATGTCTGCAAATCGCATACATTGACAATGATGGATTTGGGAGAATTAATTTCTCCGAATGAGGTAGTTAGGAAAAGTGTTCGTGACAGCTTCAGGCGTGAAACAATAACCATATTTGACTATTTTCCTTCCTCTAGTTTCCTTTCTTCTTTTTTCCGAAGTTAGATTCATTCTGCAGAATTAATTTTTCAAAATGGAAGATTTGATGCGTTTTGTGGAATTAATTTCTGTGAAGAGCACCCAAAATCATAAAAATTGATTCTGTGATTATTACGTTCGTGTACACCTTTCGATTCCGAAAAAATTAAGCATAACTTAGATACTGGCTGGGAATGTGGTTCACCAGTAATAGCTCATTTTTTTTGAGAGGACGTTGTTCATTCTAGTTTTACAAATCCTGCTTTTTTGTTGTAGCACATTGGGTTACAAGACCATTTCAACATGTTTTCTACATGCTGAGTTACAAAATAGCAAACATGGCAACTTAGATATCGAATCCTCATTGTTCTTTGTCAAAGAAACCACTTTCTCGTGATTCAAAATTTCAACAAATTAACCGTATGTAGGAGGGGGGAGGGGTGGTCTGGTTAACCCCCATTTAGGGGGGGAGGTATATTTACCTCCCACACCTATCTCCCAATCGGGATGACCAAATGATATGAAATTTTGCATGGACAATCTGCAGGGATTCAACTTTCCCGAAAACATCCACTGGATTCATTGTTTTCTCCAGTTTGCTTCAAATCGATCACATGAGGGGCCTCCGTGCTGCGTGAGCGTACTCAAAATGCCTGTGTAAAATACAATGGAGTTGTATTTTCATAACTTATGAACCACTACTCTAAGCATGCTCAAATTTGGACACAATGTGTATGAAGAATAAATATTTAAAGCCACCATGATTTAGACACATATGTACCGCCGTTCACAAGTTATCGAAAAATTTCAGAGGGGGAAGTAAATATACCAAATAGGGTTAAGCATATGGTAAGCATAAATGAATCCTGAAACCGAAAAACATTTAAACATACTTCAGGCTGAACTGAAATTACCTGATGCTTACGAAAAGGCGTACTTTCTTCCAAGAAATTTCTACACGTTCTTTTATTTGCTTCATTAAGAAGCGTACAAGCATATTTAGTCTCTGGTTCAGCAAAATTCTAAGGATAACTGTCTGCCTATGATCATTAAGCTATTAAACTTATCTCAGCATTGAAGCACTTGCAGACCATTTCAGTTTCATATCTGCAACCATCGTGCACACTCAGTGCTGGCTTCATACGTTTCGGCAGGAAGCTTTTATAATGGTATTTAGCTTAATCAGGTCTCATTCCAGCCTCGAGCTTTATGTACGACAGAACCTGCTATCCAATATCAATATGCCAATAAAAGACACGTTGTTCCGTATGATGTAAATGATTTTCGTCCTCAGAAATATCTTCATCCGGCACTAAGCACGCTTCTCCTACCCGAATAGCATCTGCGGTTAACTCAAAGGGATGCAGGGTATCATCGGACACACCTCCACACAAAGCTTTAGGACGACGCATTCGTACGTGTCAATTAACTCTTACTGTGCTATAACCCTATTTGCACTGGGGGGAACTAAGATTACCCCTCCCCTGAGGCGAACTTTTACGATATTTCCTGAACGGCAAGAGCTTAAAAGCTGAAACTTAGTGACTTTTAACATAATGTATAGGCTGTAAGGTGAAATAAAAACTATTTTAAAATTTTTTGATCTTACAAGTTTTTTTAGGGACATTTTTGCAGGTACCTGGACCAACTTTTATGCAAATTTCCGTTCCTAAAAACACTCTCACAAGGTAGCACACCCTCCTTTTTATATAAGCATCAGAAAATTTCCACTCAGCCTGAAATATGTTCAAAGTTGTTATGGTTTCAGGGTCCATCTATGCTTACCATATGCTTAATTCGTCTATCACGACCGCACAGTTTCTCTAATACTGAAAGATCATGTGAAACGAAAAGTTGCCAAATTTGCTACATTTTAACTCATTTAGAAAACATTTGAAACGGTCCCAGAAAACTATGTGCAACAGCAATAAAGTAAGTTTTGCAAAACCAGAATAAACAAC
This sequence comes from Scolionema suvaense, assembly GCA_027575255.1. Taxonomy (NCBI): domain Eukaryota; kingdom Metazoa; phylum Cnidaria; class Hydrozoa; order Limnomedusae; family Olindiidae; genus Scolionema; species Scolionema suvaense. Next base: position 5,766 of record JAOBRC010233132.1, on the reverse strand, counting down.
GTTCATTGAAATTAATTACTGGTGAACCTCATTCCCAGCCTTGGTGCATGCTTAAATCAGGCTTGATTTTTTCAAAAATCCCAGCCTCAATATGCTTGTAAGCTTTATGCTTATAAAAAAAAGTTGTAGAACGTAATCACTATTTAGAGCAATTTGTGGTTCACACTTTAAGGTTCAGTAGAATATTGGGCAATTTTTTCGAAACTTCGCGCACATGGCAGGAAATTTTTGCTGACGTCAGCAAAATTCGAACGTTTTAGCAGACTCATAGGCCATTTTCTAAAACTAAACATGCTCGTGCACCTTTGTGTCAAATTTCACGCTTTCACCCATGCTTTGTTCAGAAATTAGGGTAGTTGACCCCCCCTCGTGACGAACGTTTGTCTAAAGACTCAGTGCAAATAGGGTTAAGAGGCGTACAGCACATTACTTTAAAATATCAAATATACATAGAATTAAGTAACAAATATATTAATTTAAATATCTTACGTGGTTTTATACCACTAATCAACCAATTCATCAATTACACTTGTACTTACGATATTCGGAATGTTCAAAGAATCACGGCCCGGTTGGCGAACGTGACGATTTACGCTATGTTTAAGATTAGGATTAGAGAAGATCGGATGCTGAAAGAAAAATTGAAAAAAATATGTCAATTAAAACAGAAATATTCAAGACATTGTCTCAACAAAGATACATCTAGTATATGCAAACTAGTTGGCTTCAAAAGCACGAAACGCTCTCCTCCGAAGAGAGATATGACCCTAACACAAGAACAAAACTAACGTCGACAATATTTCTAGAAAAACAAAAATGATAAGATGACAACAACATTGAACAAACCCACAGCGATTCAAACATTCATAGAAATTTGCCAGAATGAAAACATTCGAAACAGTGGGGTGACTAGTTCAACATGCAGAGTTTGAAGTAACGTAGGATGCAAAATGAAGAGAATATTCCCCGATGCCCGTCATATAAATTCTTATATACATTTCCTGTTTAAAACGTACTTATGTCCTCGGAAAGCAGAACTCTAACAAGTTCTGCAATTATCAAACATGTTTCAGATAGATAGAGATGGACAGCCATTGATTGAAATCAAAGTGATCGCCAGCCTTCTACAACTCAGAAATTGAAACAAATTGGTCGTATCTGCTACATCCGATACTACGTGGAAGATTTTTCCGCCACATTTCTGAATTTTGCGTTCCACAGTTAACCCAGTAACCCAGATCCTGGTCAAACAAAGCCTCATAAAATTCCTCTCCAGCATGAGAAGTAGATGACTATGAGCACGTTTTAAAGCAAGGTTACTTACTTGCTTCGTGCTGAAGTAGCAAATTATATGTGTTCAGATCTAATCAGTTCCTTGATTATTGAAAGCTATCACCAAAACTTGTTGGAGACCGTAACTTTAAAAAACACCTATATATTCCCTTTGTGCAGTGGTACAAAATTTAGCTTCCAATATCCAAAATTTGTTCTGTAACGAACGGGTGGCGGTCCCAGTAAAGGGTTTAGGGGATACTTTCTGTGACGACTGACATCAGATTATTCATCATTGCATGCATAGAATGCTGACTGACATCAGATTATTCATCATTGCATGCATAGAATGCTGACTGACATCAGATTATTCATCATTGCATGCATAGA
>JAOBRC010233021.1:0-14560 GCA_027575255.1 Scolionema suvaense | reverse complement strand
CCTTGAAAAAAGGGGAAAGCAGCAGATCAGTCTGTTGCTCTCTGAGTATTTACACTCTGCCTCAAAATCAACATGTGCTGTTACGTCATTCAATACACCTCAGAGTTATGTGATTTTTTTCTCTCTCTTTTTGAGTTATTCACGGTCGAATGTGGAAAAATGGCAAAAATGGCCAAAATTGAAAATGTGAGATTTTTGGTGGTTTTTTGAGCATATTTACCATATAAACCAGCCTATGTTGAAAAATTTGAGTTGTAAATTTGGGGCCATGGCTTCCTTGGGGATCAAAAAGGTCGATTTTGGGCCTAAAAAAGACACTTTTTCAGTTTTTTTGTGTAAAAACCCCCAAGACGTGCTTCAAAATCCCTGATACTCACTAAATCAAATCTTGACAATATGTGCTTACCATATCCAAAACCAAAACCCACTGATTTGGTGAAATTTTTGCTCCAGGGGGCTCAAAAGTAGGATCTTTGACGAAAAGTGACCCCTCTTTGATGAGGTCATACGTGAGGACGGGTGAGGTCATCGGGACCAAACTACTTTTCTTAAATGGACCAAAGGATGTTCAACTTTGGTGCAGTAGTTGTACTTACTTCAAAATTGATTTAGGTAAAAAATTTAATTTGTGAAAGTGGGGTACAAAAACAGGCCAAAATCGGCCATATTCGGCCATACTCCAAATTTGACGTCATTTTTCTCGAACTCTACTGAAGGAATTTTTTTTAAAGTCCCTTCATCGACGCAACTTTTTGTCTTCTACCGATACAAAAAGTTTGATATCGATTGAAAGTTTCTAATTTGGCCGTTTGAGCCGGTGAAAACCGCCCTCAATTTCAATTTTTACCACTTTTGATGTCACGTGATGTCATTTTGGTACCGACGTCGGCAAATATTTTTTGACAGAATTAAAGCCCACAAGTTGTTCTTTAAGAAGATGTATAGTAAGGATGTTTCAGTGTTGCAAACTATTATATGTGAGGTTTTGAAAAGTGCATATTTTTACGTTAAATTATGTGTGTCACCAAGGGGCGCAAATACTTACCGTAATTATCTGAAAGAGAGCCCTGGCTTAAATGAGCGCCCCCCCTCAAATGAGCTCCCCTCTTCACAACTGAGAAATTTAATGAGCGCCATGGCTTAAATGAGCGCCCCCCTCAAACCAGAAAGGGGGCGCTCATTTAGAAACTTGTCATGAATGATGAGCATAGGCGCTCACTCAGATAGTTTATAACAATGAAGAACATGGGAAGAATTATCTTCTGTAAGATAGTCTTTTTTACTTTTTGTAATAAGAGAGGTTACTAAAAGGGAACAAGAATGAAGAATAGAGAGCTTTGGCCAGTGTATTTTGTTTTGTCTATTAACTATTACTAGTACTTATTTTGCATTTTTTTGCTCATTCAGATAATTACGGTACCTTCCATTTTCATTCATTAATATCTCAAAATCTAATCAAGTGATTTCATTCAAACTCGCTTAGAAGTAAATTTGGTTTGTTTACTTCCTATATAGCACGTTTTCTCAACATTGTAAAATTGGTTTTCGGCTCTGACAAGGGCCTACAAATTTCCTACGCTTTTACCAACATTTTTACCACTTTTGACGTCATGTGACGTCACGACAACGACATATTTCGAACTTTTGACATAGTTTCCTGAAACAAAACGAAAAGTTGTAAGAGGTTAAAGTGAATGAAACCACGTTACTGGTGCAGTGTTTAATTTACAACCCCTCAAACTTGAAACATATTAAAAGTGTCTCGTTTTGGCGAGGTTTCCTTAGTTTTGCAATGGTTTTCAACGGTCTTATATCTGTGACAAAGCACTTTCTACATCCCAGGCTGGGTATTTTTCATTGAAAGAATTATCGTGGTTATTTCCTTGCAATTTTAGTAAAATATACGGGTGCGTTCTTTTAGTGATTAATGTTATTGTATTGTTTGTTGGAAATGATAGCCAATATGCAGAAAAAAAGGATGTTTTCTTAACAGCAGTTGATGATGATGGCGGAGCCTAGTAATGCACCGAAAATTTCTAAATATTATGGTTATGTGATGTGTTTCTCCAGTAGGAGTTTTGCATTGAATATTAAGGGATCGTTTCTGATAGGTTTTGAATAGTGGTACTACAACTACGAAATACACAACTTGAGATTGAAAGGTTCCCTTAATCAACTGCTTCAAATATTTGAAAGGCCAAGATCATGAGAAGCCGAATTAATTCTGGAGTAAGAAATTAAGAAATTTGGCCTAAATATCGGGCTTTTATCGAGACACTTAGAGCAGGAGTCAATTTGCATACAAATCTTTCAGTAAACCCTGTGAATAGCATTTGTTTTGCAACATTTAAAATGTAATTTAAAATAATGAATTTCCAAAAAACTTAATTTCTCTACTTAAGGCTGAACATTCGTCAAGGGTTGGTTTTAAAAATTATGACGTCAAAGATTCAGCTACGAACTCAGTTCTAAGATTCACTTTTGGCTCTAAAAAACTGTCTGAGTAAAAGCCTGAAAAATCTTATAGCTTGAAAATTTCGCGGCTTGAAAATTTCGTGGTTTCGCGGTCGAGTTCCAAAAACCGCGAAAAACGTATTTCCTGCTCAACGGCGAAATTAGAATGCCGCGAAAAATTGTATTTGGGGAACCGCGAAATTCAAATGCACCAAAACTACGGGTTTTAAACTGTAAAACGTTTCCTTCATTTATATTTAGTCAAAAACCAGTGAAAAATACATTTTAGAACAAACAAGCTATTTCCGTTTTAATTTTTTACTTAGATGGTGAAATTGAAAGTCGGTGAAGTTGGTATTTTTGCCTAAACCGCGAAATTAAAATGCCACGAAATTCACAATTTTGCCTGAACCGCGAAATTAAAATGCCGCGAAATGCAATTTTGACCGGAAAAACCGCGAAATTAAAATGACCACGAAATTTTCATGCTACGAAATTTTCATGCAATAAAGTATATATCTTCCTAACGGTAGCAGTTACCACTGGAAGTTTTTATAAATTCTAATTTAAAACAGGTGGAAGAAAAGTGATTGAGCCAAAATTTTGAAAAACATTTGTGGAGTTCGCAGGTGACAATTCATGGCCCAAAAATGGCCAATGTTAGGGTTTTTTCAAAATATTTCAGGATCCATTCATTTCTTCTTTTTAATTCGTGATGTGAAACTTAAGAGCAGTGGTATTGATTATATGCATCATGTGTCATATGTGAGAAACTTTTTTTGGCTTTGGCGTGGTAATTTTTGTCAAAAAAGACCAGTTTTTTTTTTTTTCAAAATATTTCAAGATGCAGTCATTGTGTTTTGTAATTTTTGGTGTGAAACTTAAGAGCAAATGCAGCTCTAGTATGCATCATCATGTACTAGAAAGCTCTTGTTTGGCTTTGGGTGTGGCTATGTTTGTCTAATAAAGGCCAGTTGTATGGGTTTGTCAGAATATTTCTTGATCCATTTGTCACTTGTTTTAAATTTTTTTGTCAGAAACTTTATAGCATTTGTAGCATTTCTATTTATGTGACAGGTTATTATCACATGCGAGAAAACTTCAGGGTTGTTTGAATATATTTCTTGATCTGTTTAGTACTTTTTGTTGTAGTCTTAGTGTGAAACTTAGTAGCAATTGTACTCATGTTATGAACCATGTATCACACCTGTGAAAAGTCTTTCTTGGCTTGAGCTTGTCACTTAAAGGGAACCCGTGGTAAAAAATTAAGCAAAGCTAAATCAACTTACCGGTGCATGAAACTAATGCTGAGAGTGGAAATTCCGATCTTATATCATCCCTTACTATGAAAACAATAATTTTCGCACCAAGCTTCCCTTCATTTTCTCCTCGTTGGAGAGGAAGCTTCGCTTTCTTTTGATGTGTGGACAGCTGACGTATCAAAATGGCAGCCACAGCAGCGTAGAGAGATGCGGTCGAGAGATGCAGCGTAGAGCGAGTCCAAGAAGGCCGCATAGGCCATGGTGACGGCAGTGTTTTGCATGATTAGTGCCACTGTTGTTTGCATCTACATTTACTATGTGAAATACTTTCACAGGATCATCGAAAAGTCGAAAAATAGGTGGGAAACTATTTATGACTGTCTTCCACAGAAAATACCTCCTCTAGGCTGCAAACAGACCATTTCGGTACGTGCTGCTCGCACGACTTGCTCCGAGCAAAATTCTCCTACTTCTAATGCGATGCAGAGAAGCCTGCCAATATGAAGAAAGAGAAAGCTCATTTCTGCGTTTCTCATCCTGCAGGGATATCCCCTCTAGCCACGTGAACACATGCTAGGCCGTCCAAGGTCAGAATACGTGCAAGCAAGAACATATGCCATAGGTTAGAATACGCTGCCCGCCCCTACACTTTTTTCTTTAGTAAGAACAAAGTTTTTATGCTTTTTTTCAAAAAATTTCCTAAAGAATTAAGAACGCTGAGCCTCAGCGAAAATTGTCTTGTTCTTACTACAGAAGCGTAGCGGAAAGTATATAGTTGCAGCGAGCTTGTTGTTTTCGTTGTTGTTTTTACATTTTATTCTCCAAACTTGGTTTTTACTTTACTAAATTAACGATGATCATCTTGCCAAGCTACGTGTATTGTATTAAGTTGGACCATTGCGTGTATTTTTGGAGATACTTTATTGAAATAATTTTTTGGTTAGATTGCGCATTTCATCCCAAATGAAAGTTGCGTATGAATAGGTATCGTGTTAGCTGATTGGGCTAATCGGCATACATTGATTTTTGACACTGTATTACTTTCTATCGCTTATCAGTAAATTTCATCTGAGGCTCAATTAGTTATCAATTTTCTATCTATTTTGCTATTATTGTCCTCCATCATAAATCTGAGGGTTGTTTTCTTATAGAATTGTTCTTACAAAATGAGCGTGTGGCACTTGCTATTTACTGCTTTGGTTGCCTTTTAGTGCTTTGAAAAAAATAAGGGTTGGTGCGCTGCACTGTTACACGCTGCACAATTTTTCACTATGACCTATATTGCTATAGAACTGTGCACAACGACACGGTTCAAAAGGGTACTTTGAGCAAACTTGTAATGTGATCACCTGCTCGTCCAATCGCTTTTTAATAATCTAATCGTGTGCAAATATACTGTGGCAAGAATTCAAGCAGGCGCGGTTTCACGTGGCGTATTGTTGGAAAAAAGTAAAATTACATAACTTCAAAATCTGATGCAACCTGCCTATACACTGTAACTGAGTTGTTGGTCATACTTAAATAGTGTAGCATTGGTTTCCGAGCATTTACTGTTTCATACTGGCTGGAATCTAAGTCTGTAAGATTCACCATCCAAGTATGATCATCAGAGTCATTTTGAATCTGAATTGATTCTTGGACCTTCTCTGGAAAATATTTATTCTCAGTACAGATAGTGCATACTGACTCCCAGTTGGTATCGTGGGGTCATGAATTGCTATGTTTGACTTTGACTGACTTTTTTCGATCTTTACTGGAAACGTCCTTTGGTGTTTTGGTTGATATGTGATAAAGCTTTGAGCTTAGTATCTCCAATGTATGCGATGTCCATTCAGGATCCACTTTGTAGACAACTGGTTGGCTGTTCTCTGGAAGGCAACTCAAAAAAACTGTCAGAAAAGCTGGTTGCAAAGCCATCTTCAAGTCCTGCAAGAATTGGCACCACGATTTTGGACTCTTTATGCTGACCTTGAAGAGACAAGGAGAGTGTGATTGTGAGAGCACTAACAAATAGTCTGCTGGCTTGCATAGTTTCCCTGAAGATTCTGCACCTTCCAAATCAGTGTTTTATAAATGCAATTGATGAAATCGAGCACACATCCCTGTTAGTGTGCAGAGGAGTTCAGTCCACCCTTCTTGTTCAACCCCTCCCTTTTTAATAATTAGAAAAAAACTGTTCTGTTCCACGATATGTTCGGTTCCACGGAGTATGGTATTAATTTTCCTTTGCTTTTAGGTATCCTGCCATGCTAGAGTGGACCATCCATCCATTATCTTTTACTCCTGCGTCCAACTATACGCTGTATATATGGTTTCCTGCATTTCTTCAATTTTCCGATATAAAACTGCAGAACTTCTATGACACTGGTAAAGAAAGCTCGCAATATGATGAACCAGGGATCACATATCACAGAGATGGGGAATCTATGAGCCTGACGATACATGTGAGTCATCCTTGCTATAAGGCCATGTGTTAATCTGATCATAATCTGTGATAAACGTTGTCCCTCTTCTCCATGTTGCTATCAGTAAGGCCATGTGTTGATCTGATCATAATCTGTGATAAACAGTTATCTTTCTTCTTCGTGTTGCTATCAGTAAGGCCATGTTTTGATCTGATCATAATCTGTGATAAACAGTTATCCTTCTTCTTCATGTTGCTGTCAGTAAGGCCATGTGTTGATCTGATCATAATCTATGACAAACAGTTATCCCTCGTCTCCATGTTGCTATCAGTAAGGCCATGTGTTGATCTGATCATAATCTGTGATAAACAGTTGTCCCTCTTCTCCATGTTGCTATCAGTAAGGCCATGTGTTGATCTGATCATAATCTATGACAAACAGTTATCCCTCTTTTCCATGTTGCTATCAGTAAGGCCATGTGTTGATCTGATCATAATCTGTGATAAACAGTTGTCCCTCTTCTCCATGTTGCTATCAGTAAGGCCATGTGTTAATCTGATCATAATCTGTGATAAACAGTTATCTTTCTTCTCCATGTTGCTATCAGTAAGACCATGTGTTGATCTGTTCATAATCTGTGATAAACAGTTATCTTTCTTCTCCATGTTGCTATCAGTAAGGCCATGTGTTGATCTGATCATAATCTGTGATAAACAGTTGTCCCTCGTCTCCATGTTGCTATCAGTAAGGCCATGTGTTGATCTGATCATAATCTGTGATAAACAGTTGTCCCTCTTCTCCATGTTGCTATCAGTAAGGCCATGTGTTGATCTGATCATAATCTGTGATAAACGTTGTCCCTCGTCTCCATGTTGCTATCAGTAAGGCCATGTGTTGATCTGATCATAATCTGTGATAAACGCTGTTTTACTTGTGAGAATTTTGGGCCTCATTTTAGCCCCACATTGCTTCCCATTATCGGAGGCGCTGTGTGCCTTTGCTGTAAATGATGCCCCTTTTCCCTAATGTAGACAAATCTATGATAAGTTCTTTAGTGTCATTGTATGTGCGTGAAGAATAAACTAGAAATGAAACTTCTTTCTATGGAGGTCGGTAGCTAAAAAACCGCAGAAAATTTCGAAGAAAAAAGTTATGTGGAGTGCTTCTCCGTAGAAAGGAGTTTAATTTTTAGCTTGAATTTGTGATTAGAAAACCATTGATATCATTAGTCCCTCAGGAAAAAACTTAATGGAAAATTTATCAGCCCATGCTCTGCTAAAATGAACTAAGCATTCCTGTAGCCTGATTTTTTTTGGTGGATGCTCTTATAGGGATTCGGAGGCATGCCTTCTTCAGCTAGATTATGGCCTGAATTTGTACTACGTTAGTGCTGCTGAGTCCCGGACTGATAGAAGTTTAGCCGTGGTTTGTTTTGATTTGGAGAGTCAGCCATGTTTGTTGTTACCCTGCTGACGATGATTTACAGCCATCCCGCAGTCTGCTGTAACTCTCTTAATATAGAAATCCTGATTTGTTGCTCATCGATACATAGGCTTGGTGGTTTGGGTTTAAAATGTTTCCTCTATTCATTGTCTAGTATGATCTGGTATTTGCTACACCGGAACCGGTGGAACACCAGACCTATTGGTTCGTTAACGAAGAACTCACTCGAGGCATCAGGAAACCTGTTTCGTACTATGTGCACGCTTTTGCCCAATATTGCCCTTTTCTTGATTGTAAAGAGATGGCATCTGAGTACTTGATTGAGCCCATGAGCTTTCTCTTCATTGTCCGCCCATATTTATATCCAGGTGATTCACTTGTGTTTTTGTTTTCTGTTGATAACATGTTTATGTACAGTAGGCTGTAGACTGTAGCTTGCTAACTGTTTATGTCATTAGTCAGTCACTCAGAGCTGTCTACAAAGAGTTGCACTGGGAAGAAACCTCATTTGTGTGACAGGAATTGTGTGGCGTCTAAGAATAGCAGGGTCTCCAAGTGTACTGTTTGTGTACTGTGTGCTGGTTCAGGTAAACGTCTAATTAGATATGAGTTATGTAGGGTTTTGGAATAATTATTGTGGTGTTGGGCTCTGAAGAACTCCTTGTGAACCATCATGATATGGCCTTGCGTTGACTTAAGTGAAATTTATGGAGGAGTGTTTGTTATATGGCCTTGCGTTCAGAACCATGAAGAATTTTGCAGTGTTCTGCGTATCTGTAAGCGTTGTCTTCATGCCAAGAACAAAAAGCTATTACTTGAAGCCTTATTGGGCATCAGTGTTTTTATGGGAGCTAGAAGTTAAGTGTTTTTTCGAAAAGTGACAAGTGGTGTAGGTATTGTGCAAAGTATTTTCTTTTCCTCATTGCCAAGAAAAGAGTGAAATTGAAAGCAAACACTAAAAATCAGTACAAAACATGATCATTCCTGTTCGTTTCATGTCTGTAATGTATGCACCAACATGCCTGACTACTTTCATGAGTTACAGGGTGATATCACTTCTGTTCATCAGCTGCTACTGTAGATACAGTTGAACTGCTCATCATTGAATGCATGTTCAACATGTTCAATCTCAAAGAAAGAAGCAGTATGTTGCGCATAATGTTTAAATGAACCCTGTAAATATTTAGTTACTATAGGAAGCTTTTTACCTTAGAAACGATCCCTATATGATGGCACTGGTAAGCAAAATTGAGAATCAGATGATCAGTGAAAATATCAGAAGATATTTCAATTAACATTGCAAAGAACTGCTTAAGATTTTTTACTCAAACACTTTTGGAAGATCTACCACTAAGGGGTATATCATTTAGGAGTACAGGTATTTATCCTAGAGCTTTGAGGGGTAACTCCATTTTCATGCAAAGAAGACCAATTGAGACATTTCCATATGGGTCATGGGCAAAGCGCTAAATATCAAAGCTTGTCTTACTTTTTAAAGTGTTTAAACTTCCAACTGAAGGAGGAATCTTTGTGAAAGGCCGTGATGCAACTCTAGAGAAATTTCGTATCAACTACATAAAACATTGCAAATACAGCAATAGAGGAGTGTAGCACAACAGATATCTAATGACAGAGTTACCCAGTTCGTATATGCTTTCTTTGCATCATTCGTTACTGCCGAATGGAGTTTCAAAATTGCATTCAAGGTTGAATCTAGACCACAATTGCCCAGTAGAAAAGTGCTTTGATAAATTCCTGGAGTAGCATACTGCTTTAGGGTTAAGAAATTGATGTCATCATCCATCCGTTTCATTCATTGCTTGAAATCACGCAATATCTCTTGGCTCAGTCAGTAGTGGCTGCAGTATGTTTCGTGATCTGTTTTTAGATTATGATGTATTCCGTTTACAAGAAGTTGATACGTTTCTGTGCTTTAAAAAAGGCTCGCGAGATATTACTGCTGACAACCGCTGTGCACCTTCATTCACTCGTGGCCCTGGTGGCTCCTTATTGTGGTCTGGCGAAAGAATTGTGAATTTCCATGAGAGCCCCCCGACAGCGATAAAGGATGTATCTGATTCCATGTATGCACCAGCCTATATTGACCCTGTGACAAAGCATTACACAGTACTTACAGGAAATGTGGGAAAGAAGAAGTGCTATAAACGAGTTGGCTTTGCTTATCATGCTGAATTGGAGGATGGACTCTCGTTTGGATGCTCCAATGCAACAAAATTTCGATACGTCAGAGGTAGGAGAGGATACTAGCTCAATCTTTTGCAACTGGAGAAAGTGTGGTGTACTACACTGAATGTGATGGCATGTATCGTAATGCCTTGAATAAGCCCCCCCTCAAATAAGTGCCACCCCTCAAATAAGTGCCCCCTCAAATAAGCACCCAAGCTGAATCCTTAGAAGTTAAATAAGCGCCCAGGCGCTTATTTGAGGCATTAAGGTAGTTTTGTTGGAAAAACAGACGAGGAGTTTTTGGTGAACTGACACTCAACTCTCATATCATTCACCGCACTTGTAGGTCATGCTAATGACAACCGTTGTCAAAAACTCATAGTCTTGTCTTCTTTTTTTAGTCCTATTCCATGTTTAGTAGTCTTTTAGTTTCTCTATAACAGGTACAGCTTTTCAATTCTAGTAGAACAGTAGAATGAGATTTCGCAAAATGCTCTATTTTACAGCTCTATGTACCGTCTTCTATTGAACTTGCAACAACTCCATTTTGTCTCAGCATCCCTGGTAGGCCGCGGTTTTTGGCGGCTACTTTCTGATGTTGAGTAATGGGTGTTGAATTACATTTACTCAATGCACTTGACTTGCACTAGTTTTTTTAAACAAACAACTTAATCTCACATCTAAACAAGTGTGAGGAAATATGTGCGAAAACAGTAATATTTCTACACTTAGATAATTTCATTCTTGGGAAATTTGCAAGTAAAACTCAAGGAATTCATCGCAGCAGCAGACACAAACCACTATCTTACGTCACTAAAGTGCTGCTACACAATAAAAAAATCTCTAATAAAATGAGGTCTGACGTCTGTCCGTCCCCAACGCATTTTCTCGGATAACTGCTCGATGAATTTTTCTGAAATTTGTTATGAGGTGGACAATCCGTAATTGAGGAAAAGTGATGGAGCCGGAATTTTGAAAATATTTTTTGTTCGGCTTGCAGGTGGCACTTTATGCCCAAAAATGGACATTTTTTTTAGGGTTTTTTAAGAATATTTCAAAATCTGTTCATTACATTTTGTGGTTTTTGGTGTGAAACTACAGGAAAATAGTAGTTATGCACGTGTCATATCTAGGAAAACTCTTGTTCGGCTTACAGGTGACAATTTATACACGTCCAAAAAAGGCGTTTTTCACTGTTTTTTGCAAATAAGTCAGGAACCATTCATCCCATTCTTGTCATTTTTGGTGTGAATATTAGGGACGACTGTACGCATGTTTTGATCTATATGCCACGTCTGCTGAAAATCTCATTTGGCTTGCAAGTTGCAATTTATGTCCAAAATGGCGATTTTCAGAGTTTTTTCCACATATGTCATGAACGATTAGTCTGTTTATTGTTATTTTTGGTGTGAATATTTGAGGCAACTGTACGCATGTTATGGACCATTTGCCATGTCTCTGGACAATCTTGTTTGGCTTGCTGGTGGTAATTTACGTCGAGAAATGGCGTTTTTCATGGTTTTTGATCCAAAGATGTCAAAAACTGTTCGTCTGATTTTTGTCATTTTTGGTTTGGATTTTAGGGGCAACTCTACGCATGTTTTGAACCATATGCCCGAGTCACCTGACAATCTGGTTTTGCTTGCAGGTGGCAATTTACACCCCAAAATGGTTGTTTCCAGGGTTTTTTTTCCAAATGTCATGAACAGCTTATCCGTTTTTTGTTATTTTTGGTGTGATTCATAGGAACCTCTCTGCGTACGTTGTCTTAGGAAAATCTCGTTAGGCTTGCGGGTGGCAATTTACGTCAGAAAATGTTGGGCTTTCCCCAGACACCGCAACAGCCTAGCAACAGTGTTCGCGTCGTAGATTTTTGCATTTTGCATTTTTGCATTTTGAAAAACCCAGACCTTGTGAATTCATCTTCAATAATGGGCTTGAATTGACGACTAAGAAGACCGTTGATGATGGGGAAGAACATTAACCATGGGAAAGTCCTTCAAATTTTTAAGTGTCCCTTGGAGTCTGTTTTGGAGTCTGTTTGGTTTGCTAGCGAATGCGGCAGTGTTATTCGAAGCAAGACCGTTGCTGTAGCTTTTTTAGGGGGTAACGTACAGCCCTGGCTTGGGTGCTGAATGTTTGAGTTGTGCGACAAATTCTGAAGTGTAAGACCAGGTATTTCATCATGGTTTTGCTGTGCTTCGAATACCACTCGCCTGATTTCCTGGCTTATTTTGTCACCTATGTCATGTGGTTCCTAAGTGTTTTTCTAAGCTTTTGGTTCGTTCTTTGTTTGTGGGATATTTTTCGCAACAGCAAGACAGTATATTATTATTTCTTGATTGCGTGTTTTGGCCTGAAACATGTCTGGGGGGATGTGATATGAGGACTTGGCTAGTGTCTTGCTGGAGGCATGCTAATGCTTACTCAAGAGCCTATGCCAGAGATCGCTGTTATAACAGTACTAGTGGACAAAACTTTCCTCCTTTGGCTAACTCAATTATAAGCATCTAGAATGATGGAACGTGTTTCGGGTTGCAGGATTGCCTCAATCTGCATTCCATAGCAGATGGACTGGGTTCAATTCTCACCGTTAACATCTATTAACAAAGCATAGTTTAGAGTATCAAATGTAACGGCAACTTGTCACAGGTAGAACATTTGAAGCTAACAAGCTGGATCACCATCAGTTATTACCACTGGTGCTTCTACTCACCCCTGGACAACTGGCTGTTACTTGAACAGGTTTACCTCCCCCCCTTAGGTATTGGAAATTTTACGATTCCCTCCTAAACTGAGGTTTCAAAAATTTGGGCACGCCTTCAGGAAGCTGGGGGTTGGGTCGGTGTGCTCACCATGCATTGCCAGATTCATCCTCATTCTATCAGTCTTGCATTTGTTTCTGTTGGCAATTTATTGGCGATACTTTTTTCTGATCTGCACCTCCCTGGATTGGCTCGTACTGGCAGCTGACAAGCAATTAGCTGCTTTGTAATACGAACCTGGTGCACATTTCAGAGTTTCCAGACTCATTATACGTAGGTCATTAATTTTATGAATGCATTTAGTCATCAGAAGTTATATTAAATTCTTACCTCTCATGCGTGACCACAGTTATCGAGGAGGTGCAAGCTCAGTCTGCAATAACACTTGCTTTCACCCAGCTAAGAGTTTCTGACGCACAGTTTTGCCTGACATAGTTATGTTTGATGGTGTCTTTATTATCACCAGAGCTTTACAACCCTGTGAAAGGATGGGGTGGTTTTGCACCTAGTATGTTCTGCATATATAACCAACATATATATATATGTAGAAGCGTTCGTCCCAGTTCCTTTTTTGTTGATTCATTTTCTTCATGTTGCTAACGTTCCTTTTGTAAGGACTCTCAACCATTTGCGAGTATTTTTACATCCTCACTAAAGTTAATTGGTGCGTCTTTCTTTACCCGGATTTATCTGCTTTTCTTGTGTGCATTATTTATTAGATAATTTTGTGGTTAACTGTCAAACTCCTTCAGTAGTGGTTATGGCTTTTCATTTTTTCGCCTAGAATTTATCGACAATTTTATTTATGCTTTTTGTGAATTTCTATCTCCTTCCAGGTTTTCTTCCCAAGCCTGTTCAAGAACGGACCTTGCTGAAATATCAAGGCAGCACGACTGATGGATACATTATTTGCTCAACAAAAGGAGACTTGTATGCCACGTTATATTCTGCCATTTTAGCCTCGGTTTATATTGTCCATGCTACAGTCAATAAATATGTGTCCAGCAGGTGTATCAGATGTCATTTTCGGATCAAATTTTTTCTCAAGTCCATTGGCAAATTTCAGTTCAAGTTCAGTTTGGGATTACTTCATTTTGCAGGCTCAGTGATGCTTAGCCGGTGTTTTTGATCTAGAAGTGATTCTTACAAAAAGAAACACTGATGCCATTTTGCATTATACTGTGCAGAGGAAAATATGAGCATTTCCCAACTTTTGAAGCCTACATTGTATTGATAGTGGCTATTTTTGTATAACTGGATGAATAATCAGCTTTCGAATAAACCGTGGTGCGATCCTCATTTTTTTTTAAGAAAAGGCATTTTATTGTTTTCCAATGTACTAAAGATAGATCAGAGCTACGTAATTATAGATTAGATTCAACACTTATATTGCTAACAGACATTTACTTGCTTGTACGTAGTATGCTGCTGGTTCTTGCATTCAAATCTCCTTAGGCTTATTTATACCTAGCTCATTTGGCTGGTATTGTGCCTGGGAAGAGGAGGGACAGATTCCAGAGATCCTTTTGCTAGCTTCAACATGTGTAAATATTGCCCATGGATTTAAAAATTCGTACGCCTTTTGAATTCGTCTCCTGGAAGTAAAACTCAAATGATAGTCTTAGAAGCTACAGCTTGAGGCATCAGGAGAGATTGGATTTGATGTTGTATAAGAATTTTTGAGCTTTTGCACGTATTTGGATCCGAAGCCCTCCTTAAAGCAATATACCAGTCTAAAATCATTTTCGTGTCGGTGGTAGAGCCTTCAAAAACATGAATGTAGGTTTTTATTTCATGAAAAAAGCTGTTGTAGTTCCCGAGATATCTGCTTTCAAAGTTATGGTAGAACTTTGGCTTGCTACCATTTTACTTCTCATCGGTAATCATGCATGACGTATTGTCAGACCAAGTGGAATTATCTCATCTTACTTTTTAAATTGCTACTCATTGAACAGATGTATGAATCTAAATTTTGCTTCATCTCAAAGAGGGGTGTAATATGTTGCTCATAGCTTGAAGAGGAATCCTTCTAACGTTCAGTTAC